>JAFBJS010027849.1:18116-48223 GCA_016785265.1 Paraplagusia blochii
CTTTAAACCATATATACTCAAGAACATTAATAAATAAATAAACTAGACAATATAATCGATAATCCAGGGTTGGTTGGTCAGAATTCACCAAAAAATGCATTATGAGTCATCCACTGAAGGACGAAGTTCACATTGGATTACAATTAAATTAAAATGTCTTATAGATATTTCCACCTGAAAGCAAACCTTGGACTCCGGTGGGAATACGTTAATGTTGCCAGGTAACTGAAGAAAGCATCACTGATCCTGAGAGAACAGGAGGGACGTCGGCTGCGGAAGTGAAGCAAGTCACCCTTTTATAACCTAACCATAACTCTGTCTCCGCTGCTGTAAAAATATAAATCTGTCTAGGATATTTTTGGCTCATCTCCATGGCTACACACACTCAGAGAGCGAGGGAGAGAGAGGCGACCAAAACACAGGTATAAATGGGTTGTTTTGTCTTTGGAAAATTTGTTGTGTAGCATAAAGGAAGCTCAAGCTGTCTGTCTGCTTAGCTATTCTCCATGTAGAGCAGTGGTGGTTAAGGAACCGGCCTGGGGTATGGAGGGTTCCAGGTTTGAATCCACCAAAGTCCAAGTTACCACTGAGGTGCTCTGAGCATGTCGGTGTCTCCACGACAGTGAATGGTGACACTCATAACTGCTCCTTAATTCTCTTATTCTAGCTGTCTACCTGTCTATCTATCGATTTGTCTGTCTGTCTATCCATCTATCTGTCTGCCTGCCTGCCTGCCTGCCTGCCTGCCTGCCTGCCTGCCTGTCTGCCTATCTATCTATCTATCTATCTATCTATCTATCTATCTATCTATCTATCTATCTATCTATCTATCTATCTATCTGTCTGTCTGTTTGTCTGCCTGTCTCTGTGCCTGTCTCTCTATCTGTCTGTCTACTTGTCTATTTATAACTAAGGTGAAAGTTGAGGTTATTTGTTAATGGTAAGAATGGAAATAATGAAATATGAATACAGACCCCGTTAAAAAAAATTAATGTCGCTTAAGGAGGGTTAGCATAAAGAGGTTAGCATAGATTTAGCATTAGCAATCATAATAAATAACAGAGTTTATCATCATTTTAATGTCTTCTTTCAACTATCCCCTCGCACACTGGAGACGCAGTCTGTGTGCTTGCACTCTGCTGCCCCCTGTTGACCCGACTGCTCTTTCATATTCACTTTATCCTTATTGTTGACAATCTCAATGGTTAAAATTTGGCTCGGGAGCTACAGCTATAGTGGCCTTCGAGGATAACTGCTAATATTTCACGTCACCAAACTCGTGACTAGTTTGTGAAATTGAATTACGGACAAAAAAATGAAGAGAACGTAGAACCAGGAAAAGTAAGTAGAGAATTCAACATAAATTTGAACTTCAACTTCATTTTCCCGCTACAGCAGCAGCAGCAAAAGCTTTTATACAAGTTTGCTTTGCTAAAGCTGTCAAACACTCGGAGTAAAGAGTGTTGTATTTGTGTATGTTTTATGTAGTTGACATTGGTGACTAGTTTACACACAAAACAAATCACTTTACTTGCACTAAGTTGAATAAGTACACCTGGTGTGGATCTGCAATAAACAATGTAGCAGTAATAGCCTAGAAGTGGTCTCAGTATTCAAGATTTATGGAGAAACATTAAAAGTAACTGTTTCCACCACAGGATGAACTGTACACCAATGGTTTTTAACTTTTTTTGAGCCAAGGTACACTTTATTATTATTGGAAATTCTGAAAGCACAACACCAGCTGAAAAAAAGCTGAAATTCTGTAGCTCTGTAATTTTAATCACTGTTTCATCCACAGGATTTGAATAAAAACAAAATAATGTATTTTACAATCTCTTTTTATCTTGTGGAATATTACTGTACCCCAGCACAGGTTAAAAAAATGCATTACAATAAACATGGCCAAAGCGCTAACATTTACAACAATTCAATATGTATATTAAAGTGAATCAAGACTTTTTGGGGTTTAATTTTCTCAAAGTGAGGCCTGGAGTAATTGAAATTGGGCAGAGAGATCATATCAAATGTATTACTATATGATTAATTTATTATTATCAGCATTTTTGCATTAAAAAGGAAGTTGAAAGTCCACCTGTAAAGAGATATAATAAGAAACAAACACTGGTGTGTTTTTTGTTTTAAAATTAATTTCCTATGGGTTTATAATATTAAGCGTTGGTTGTTTAAAAAATAGTTAGTGAAAACATACAGAGTTGCTGTCAACTGTTTAAAATTGATATTAATTTTATCTCTTGACATCATCTACAGTAACACTACTTGTTGCTTATTGTTTCTTGGCAGGTTAAGTTGATATTTCCTACTTGTTATTCTGTCTCTACCAAGAAATGAAAGCTAAAAACAAAACTTTAACCAATAGTTGGTTCAAGTTGTACTATCCCCTAGATAAAAAAATAAAATATACAAAAGTTAGAATTTGACAGGGATGAGATCTGCAATTTAGCACAACCGGCA
The DNA here is from genome assembly GCA_016785265.1 of Paraplagusia blochii. Taxonomy (NCBI): domain Eukaryota; kingdom Metazoa; phylum Chordata; class Actinopteri; order Pleuronectiformes; family Cynoglossidae; genus Paraplagusia; species Paraplagusia blochii. Next base: position 20,592 of record JAFBJS010027849.1, read on the forward strand.
CTCATGTGTTCATATTAGAACCAAGCAATATAGTTTAAGTTTTAGTTTTTTCACTTCACTCTTTTGCAAATAAACCAATTGCTGTTTAGAAAAGATTAGGATAATTGAAAAACATCTAATCTCTCCTACAAACACATCTTTTCTCAACTTGGAAAGAAGCAATGCGTCAAACAGAGTAGGAGCGAGCGATAGCAAACATAGTTTAACACAGATTAAGTCAAGTTAAAACACGTACGACTGGAAAAGTAGCTAGCCAATTAAAGAAAACACTAATGGCTGCTCGAGTGTGAATATGTTAATTGTTTCATTAAAGTTGAATGCTTCAAGGAAAAATTAAATATCTTGAAACTGGACTAACAAAAAATCCTCAGACTGTGCTAGGGTAGATGCTGAGAATATTATTATATATGTAATGATCCATGACCATTGTTTAGGGTGAAATCTTGTTGTTCTATGATTGTTTTTGTGTTTTTATTTGCAGCACCTGGAAGTGTGCAAATAATAATGAACTACAAATAAGCACTGACTTGCCTCGTGTCAGTATTTAGCTTTGTGTACTGTAGTACCTGACAGGTAACGCTGTCAGGTTCTCACCTTGTCATCAGACCTGTTTTTAGTTGTTGTAGTTTTAGTGAGAATATTTGTATTCAGTTCTACCATCTAAAAACTGTTTGATTTGTATTTTGTCTTTGGAAACTGCAACTACTGTAGCTTTACCCCTCCCATGCTGTTGGTGGTGCTGTTGACTCATGTTACAACCTCTAGGGTTAATTTAAAACTGTGCATTTTTATTTTTCAGCAAATATTCAATTGATAGAAATATAAACATTTCTCTGTAGGTTCTCTATCACTCTGTGGATAACTGTTTCACCGTTACAAAACACCACCTGAGTTAGCAGTTTTGCTGCTGTTTTCAGTTTTCAGCATGTGTTTCCCTTTTGCCATCTATTAAAAAAGCCCTAAGGTTCTAAACCCAAGGGAAATTTAGCACTTCAGAAGTTTATTAAGTCTAGTCGTAATCTTTCAAATTCACGGATTAGTTCTCAGTTCTAACTCGTTTCTTTCTCTTTTTGCCCCTCTTTACTTTGTAAAAACTAGTATTTCTTCTCTTTTCCTGCCGCTCTGCAAATAACTTCAGGCCTTTGACTGTGTTGTTCATCTAAACCAGTGGAAACTGGTTGGGGCCAAGTTTAACAGAATTGAACAAAACGAGTTAAAGAAAAATGCATTGTTAAAGAGTAAAAAGTAATTTACTATTATTGTTGTTGTTGTTGTTGTAATTGGTTTTTTATCTGTTTATCTATTACATTGCAAATTTGAATAAAACATTTACATTTTTTTCTTTTATTTTAAATGCCCCTTTCTTATTAAATCAAAAATTGATGTTTTATTTATTTTATACTATTTTTTCATGTAAGTAAAATATACTTTACAATACACATGCGCATTGTTGTTTTCAGTTAAATTATCAGTAAAGGGAAGTATATCTTTAGCTACAATCAATGTGGCTGGGTTGCATGATTTTTAAAAATTTTATTATTATTTTCAACAAACAAAGTTATTCTGATAATACCAACAGTATCTTGTTTACTCTCGTGGTAAAAATAGTACGTCGTATTGAGTTTAGAAATTGACGTTTCTAACTGAATGCCCTCAATTTCGGAGCTTGTTTGGCAGCTCGTCCTCCTTCTTCTTCACGGATAAGTAAAAGTTACATTATCCTGCTCGTATCCAACTTTTAAGACCAAAACCGATATCGTCAACGCCCATGTTTGTGACTTGTTTAAGCATATAGCGCTCTCTAGTGAACATATCCCAAAAATGCTAAATTTCCTCTTGTGACGTCAAAGTCCCATCTCATCTTTTATTGGCTGTTTGGCTTGGGTCACATGACCAATGCACTGCTCCTCTTGTTGTGTTGCTAATTCTGTATCTCACGGCGCCTCGAATGACTCTGTTTTGTTATTGCTTTCACTAACATTTAAGATAAGAAAAGACCAAATTTATTGTTTGACTTCGATTTGGGGAAAAAGATAAAACCCGTAGCTGTTTTATGGAACATTTGAGTAACAGGTCAGTCGACTGTTTTAATATGAACTGTGGGATTTGTTCCTGTGCCGCGACGTTTGTTCTGTTAACCCAGCGTTTGATTACAGTCGTATTGCCATTGACAAACAATTATAAGGTTCACAATTAACAAGTGATTCATTTAGTTCCGTTTTCTCTGTTGTGAATGTTTAAGATTAAATATTTATGCTTTGCACTTCAATTGCATAGCTACTAATATAACCATGTATCTCGTGTGAACTTATGGGTAAAATATTTCTGCTGTTTTTTAACATTTGGACTACTTTTGTCAACCTGTCTTAAAATATCGCTTGTAAAAAGTCTTCTCCATCAGGTGTAACGTATATAAAGCCTTCTTTGTCTTCGGGTGATGGTTGTTAATCGATTCACAAAAGAATCCCACTCATTGTTATGCTCCCTTTAATGGATTGTTCACTGTGCTCAGTGCAAAGAAGTGACACAGTCATGGGTCACCAGCAGAGAAGTGCCGAATTGTGTGTTTTCAGTCTTTGTCAGTCTATAAATCTGGTTCCCATAGTGACAGAAAAGGTTCCTGTTTTCTGCTGTGATTTGAACGGGTTTCCCTTTACCAACTTTGTTTCCATCACACTATTCAACTTTGAATTGCTTTGGAGAAAACTTTTAAATCATTTTAAGAACTTTAAGAACAGATGAGTTACATTGAATGACACTTGATGTTTAAATAATTTTGTCAGCCAATGTGATGTTGTTCTTTGAAATATTCAGTTCAAAAAATAACAGCAGCAGCAGGGGTCATATGATGTTGAGGACCCTAACACTCACATACACTGCTCTAATAGGGGGCACATGGTTTACATAAAGAAGAAGATGAAGAGAACTCTTGTGACTCTCAGCCCCATTGTCAGCACTTAAGTTTATACGTATGAACTTCCCCTTTATCCTTGTCTTCCATCGAATGTCACATAAAAAACAGACACAACTCAATAGAGGAAGTTGTTCACAATTTTAATGCATTTTAATTAGTTTTATTATTGATTTTTATATTATTAGTCGCCTACACACAGTTTTCACTTTGACATTTTGTGCAATGTGTATGAATGTGATCATGTGTGTCAGTGCAAGGCATTCACTGTGTTGACTTTAAAACAAAAATCTAGAACCTTCTCTTTGTTCGATGTTCAATGCCGTTTCAGTATGTGTTCTGTGTCGCCCATTTGAAGACCAGACAGAACTGTTTCACTTTGACAATGTTGAGAAATAAATTTTCACGTAAATGTGAAGAAATGTATAAACAGTCATGGAAGGAAATAATAAACAATGCTGCAGTTTTCTTTGATTTTCCTGTTCATTTTAATGCCTAGGACATTTGTTCAGACAAATCTAATGATAACAACAACAATAGCTCATAACATTTTAATTTCAAGGCTGATATCCTGTCATTTTCAATGGGTTTCTTGATAGTAACCATAATCACTTGGTTCCTACAGCAATAGCTATGACATTATAGTGTCAAAAACAGTGCTCTTAGGCGCAATTTTTTTTTCCATGACTGTATGTGCTTCAGTCTGATGTTGCTGGTGTTTTAATTTTACATCTACTTACAAAGACATTGATCTAATATAATATTTCTCTGTCTGTTTTCAGATGTAACAAACATCTTCTAGTGTCCTGTTGCCTTTTAATATAAAAAAAATGCATGTCGCCTACAATCAGGTAAGTTTTTAACACTAAGCAGAGTTGCTTGTATTAGTCAATTTTAATGAATTGCTTAGAGTTGGTTTCAGATGATTGTTGTGCCTTAAATCTTTACATCTTTACAACTAATCAATAACACAGTGAACAAGGTCTTTTTTGTTCATTAGTAGTTCTTATGTTTATGTACCGTCAAGTCATTCTCTATTAAGTTAGTATTGAGAATTTTTGCTTTACCCATGTGTTTTCCCTTAAATTTGTAGCTTGAGGGGGAGGAGGCCAGAAGACAAGATAACAGGAAAACAGTACTGGTATGTAACTGCACCTAAACACAAAGACACAACAGAACAACTGGTCACAATCACTGATGCAGAAGCATGTTTGATATATGAAAGTGTGAAGATCATTTAAATAATTTTTTTTATTTTTGTCATACAATGAAATGACTGTGACATTGTACAAATTTTCATCAAATATAATTAAAAACTTCTTTTGTCTTAACGTGTTACTCATGTGTAGCAGTGATGTATATTTTTTATTTTTTTATGTATATTTTGATACATTTTGGGCTACTGCAGTGGTCTTTTGGTTAAGGAAGCAGACTTGGGGTTTCAGGTTTCAATCCACCAGCTGCCAGGTTGCCACTCAGGATCCTCTGAGCCGAACACTGTCCCGCCCATGTATGATCAATACCTGCAGAAGGGCTCTCTGTATAGTACACTGTTATAATATACTGTTCAGGAATAAGCAGATGACGACGAATTAATTTTGTAAACTAATCAGCTTCACCACTGACCCTAAAAGTTCTTGTCTCCAGTATTCCAGGTGCGTGTTAGCACTGGCTACTTTAGCTACGATGCTGCTGACTGGCATGGCCATCTACAACCTCCTCACCCCTAGGGGGAGTCATTTCCATGGCCCGAGCAGCGGCCTACGTCTGTCCAAGACTTCTGAGTTCTGCTCCGACCCCTGCCAGTAAGAAACCACCAGTGCATCAGTCTAAAACTGACCACAATCACTGATATTTTCTCTATGTTAAGATGGCAGAACATGAAATTCCATTTGCTTTTCTCTGTCAGGATTTCTATAGTGGAGAGCATCCCTGAAGGTCTTGAGTTTAACTCCAGCGTCAGGCACCCTTCCATCTACCAGGCCTGGCTCAGTCTGATGACTGAGGCCCAGAGCAGCATTGACATCGCGTCCTTCTACTGGACACTCAAGAACAAAGACACTGGCACTCATGAGCCAACAGCTGACCAGGTCAACCTCTGAGGGCACAAGGCAGTGCAGTCAACATACAGTAAGGTTACCCTGAATGTTTTCCTTTGTTTCTGAACAGGGTGAGTTCATCCTGAAGACAATGAGTGAACTCTCAAAGAAGTTGCCGGTTCGTATTGCTGTGAATTTGCCACAATCGTCACAACCTAAGGATGATCTGGAGTTGCTGATTAAGTCCGGTAAGGATGCTGACAGAGATAAAAGAGTCACATCTGGATTTTTATCAACTTTGGGCGTACAATTAAGAAGCAAGAAGCAGCAGGCGGTTATTTATCCTCCTGTCTGGCATTTTTTTTATTGTTTGTTTTTTTTGTGCGTGTTTCAGGAGCTAAAGTCAGGACAGTCAACATGAAAGAGCTCACCTCAGGCGTCCTTCACACCAAGTTTTGGGTCATTGATAATAAGCATGTGTACATCGGCAGTGCCAACATGGACTGGAGGTCTCTCACACAGGTACAGACACATTTTTGTGTTTTTCACTGAATTTATTTTACAAATAATAATCATATACCCTGAAGATTTTTTACTTCTTCTAAATCCTTTGTAATGAATGAAGCCGAACTCTTGGTTTTGACATCCAGGTGAAGGAACTGGGTGCGGTGATCTATAACTGCAGCTGTTTGGCTGCAGATCTGGGTAAAATATTTGAGGCCTATTGGTACCTAGGGGAGTCCAAGTCCATCCCATCCCCATGGCCAAACATCTTTTCCACCTTCTACAACATGGACACTCCTCTCCAACTGTCACTCAACAGCACGCCGTCTGATGTCTATTTAACGGTCAGTTTTCGTGGAAGAGAAGGCTTGAAAATATATGTTTTCTGTTGAATTATTAAAATAGATCGTACTGTTAGCCATTTAAATGAACCAATGAAATTCACATATAGCAAATCTCTAACCTTAAGTTTTTTATTTCTTTATTTTGATCAGAGTTCCCCACCATCCCTGTGTGCAGCTGGTCGAACCCCTGACCTCCAGTCTATCCTCAATGTTATCGAGGACGCACAGAGCTTTGTCTACATTGCTGTCATGAACTACCTGCCCACCATGGAGTTTTCACAACCAAAAAAGTACAATTTCTTTACTGTATTTGCATTAACTCCATTATATTGCACATGTTGGCTAGTTTTGTTTTTCTTTCTTTTTTACTAGTCGTAAACTAAATTTCACAGATAGTTTCCGTTGAAGGAAACGCAGGTTATCTTGGTAGCTAAAGTGAAGTGTGTACATTTCAGGTACTGGTCCGACATCGACAACCAGCTGAGACGAGTGGCCTATGAAAAACGGGTCAAAGTCCGCCTCCTGATCAGCTGCTGGGCCAACAGCCAACCTGTCATGATCCCCTTCCTCAAATCCCTGGCCTCGGTCTACGAGCCCAAGAGTAAACTTGACATCCAAGTGGTGAGTCAATGCAAAGTTCTTAAGCTGACCACTGACAGACAGATGATTCCCGCTCATTAGGTCAATATTTAGAATACATGGTCTACATCAGTGGTTCTCAACTGATGGGTCCTAATCCAAAACTGTGTCTTGGACCCGTTCTGAATGGGTTGTGAACATTTGGTTAAAAATCAAAATAAGGTGAATCAGTTGTTCAGCATGTGTTTTATTTTAGAAAATCTCTTATTTTGAAAGGCACAGACATATGAAATTAGTATGTTTTAAAAAAGGATTTTTTTTCAAGTTGTTTTGTTAAATCTATCTTCTTAACCAACAGAGGCTGTTTGTGGTTCCTGCAAGCCCAAAACAGAAGGAAATACCCTTTGCCAGGGTCAACCATAACAAGTACATGGTCACGGACAAGGTGGCATATATTGGTGAGACTGCAGATACTCCTTACTTAAGTGTAAAACGGTTTAAAAGTCATTAAAAAAATATATGTTAAAAGATTTAACATATTTTTTAATATAAGACTTTTTAATCTGGCCCACCATTTTTCTGTCTAAATTATGCCATCATGCCCTTATGCATGATGGGGCCATGTCATCTTAGTTAGTCCAGCAGGTCAAAAAGTTGGTCCACACCTAGTTACAGGCAGAGGTTCTTACACGTCCAATTTTTCTATTATTATTATTTACATTTTAGTGGTAGATTTTTTTTTTGTTTTGCCTGACAAATCTTTTAGAAAATTACTTTCTTTTTTTATTGTGATATATATGTATCTCTCTCTATAGACAACAGTGTCATTTGCGTATCTGTGTTTCTAGGTACATCCAACTGGTCAGGTGACTACTTTACGCACACTGCTGGCTCAGCGTTGGTGGTCAACCAGACCGCTTGGTCTGAATCCTCAGAGCCCACCGTCCAGTCACAGCTGCAGGCAGTGTTTGAAAGAGACTGGAACTCTGACTACAGCACTCCCCTCACACAACACTTCCTCCTCAAAAACTACTGTTAGCATCCACTAATACATACAAAGGCTGAAAATGAAATGAAACAGAAAGTTCACTCATATAGTCCATGGCCCAAGAGAGGAGATCTCTCTCGCTTCTCTGTTGAAAAGAAAATAATATTCAGTCAAAATGGTTAACTTGAAGACAGTATAAATAATATCAGGTTTTCACCTGCTCTCAAATACAAGCTCAGATCTGAACGGTGCCAAGAGGTGGGGTGTTTGCAGTATTAATTATGTATTGGAGACACATGATTGATACTTTCTTCAGTAAACTTTATGTATTATGACTATGCAACTTACCGAAAACACACACGCACACTTGTTCGGGTATCTCTCAGTTCCTTTTTTTAGATCAAGACGTTTCCTGGTTTTTATTGAAAAAAAAGTTTTATCCACTAACAGCCGATTGGCCGGAAATGGACGTTGGTTCAAACCAACCTATAAATCTGATAGTGATTTTACAAATTCTCATATTCTAGCGATTCTAAACAGCTGCTGATGGTTTACAGCCTCAGTGAATTAAAGCAGACAAACATCACTGCTGTGTTGCTTTTACTTTGACTTTTATCTGATACTTCAGTATTTGTCCACTCAGGGAATATAGGACCAGTCAAGATATGTATCCCTGGCTGGGTGTAGCTCACTACTTCTCCAACAGTTTTCTGTAGATTAAAGGGAATAAAATGTGGTTTTGTTGTGTTTGGAAATCATAAATATGTTAATTAGATTTCTATCCGGTGTATTTGCGGACTGTTTTGCTGTGTCAGCAAGGTGTGGCCTCCGAAGAAGATTATGCAATCATTTTAAATATTTTTAACTGCAAATCTTTTAAATCAAGCTTTTAATTCAACCAAATACAAGTTCTTTGCAGTGCTGTTCATCTGGTGCACAGGTTCCCAAAGCCACCACAGGGGGGTGCGCAAGATGATTTTGAGTGGAATGGTTTTTAGTTGGATTTTTTCCAGAGCTTTGTAAATTTTTGATCAAAATAAAATTTTATTAATAAATATATTAAGGCTGGGCCATACATGCGTGTTCTGATCATTCCATTGTGATTAACGAGGTGCAGATAAACAGTAGAAGGACAGGCACAGGCACGGTAAAATAAGAAAAACTGATGTGTGGTGAATGAAACGTCTTACATGTTTGTTGACATAGATTTACATAAATATGTCAAAACATTCAGAAAGCTAAAATCACTTTTCGTTTTTCTTTATTTCTTCTAAATTTGTTAATTCTTAATAAATTAAGTTGATATTGATTGTAAGCTAAATGATAATGCTATAATGAGTAATTTTATTAATTAAATTATGTATCAAATTTTTTTGCGTGTGAACACTATAATCACTTTAAATAAAAAACATTATTTTATACTTTTTTTTTTATCATTATTTCAGTTAAATCCTCAAACATCGGAGCGAGAGAACAGTTTTCCCAAAGGGGGCAGTTAGTACACCGACCCTGAGAGGTAAAACGGGCAACAGTTGCTATGAATTTTCAACTAATTTTTAATTTTTTTATTATAGTTTAAGTACAACCAAGAACCAACTATTCTCTTCCTATTTCAGGACTTTTTGTTTGTGAGACTTTAAGAACAGGTGACGGGGACGATTTTATAGCGGCTGTTCTTGCCTGAGGCAGCCGACGGAGGCCGACCGCAACTGACCCGCCAACGTTTAGTGGAAACCGGTGACTAATGATTCAATATTAGCTTGTGTTTCTGGTTTTCTACGGGGATAGTCTCATACGTCACAGTCTAACATTTGATTGGTCAGATATCCCGCCTTACAGTTAACAGTTTTCTGCATCTTCTGTGTTTGTGCTCCAGTGACCGTTAACTCTCTGCCTCAGGCTAAAGGGCTAAAAACTACCGCTACAGTCCGTCCGTGAAGGTCCAGTATAACTGGACATGGTCGAAAGCCATGGCGGTGTAAATTAACGTGTCTGCTGGTTTGTTTTTAACCCAAACAAGATATCTTACAACAATGTTTATCTTTGTTTTAAGTTGCCGTGTTGGTGACGTCCCCTGTGTGGGTTGGGAAAGTGACGAAGTCGGACACACGGTGGCGCTTTTGCATCTAAAACAGTGACGACCTGATTGTTACATGTTTTAAAATACTGTACAAGCTAATTATTTTCTTAAAATAAATCAAACGTGAAGAATAAAGATTGTAGAAGAAGCTAGCGGAAGAAAGGAAAGAGAATTGCCATTGTCGAATGAATTCCTCAGCGGCGCCATTTTAGATGTTTCTGGAAAAGACAAGAGCTTGACGTTTTAAGTGCGTATTTATAGAATGATGGAAAGTTCAATTCAGCCGTATTTAAAGCAGGACAAGAACACGATGTGTACAACAATATACTGTCAAGCTGGTCAATTAATTTCTTATCAAAGAGGAAGAAGAAGAGGAATATTTTACCAGTGTCAGATTCAAAGGTAAGGTAACAGTGGTCAAATCAATATAAAAATACTTAAAGACACTTTTAAAATAAATTCAGTGTTCTATTCCTCGAATTTGTCCTGTTTAATTCTTTGTACAAGACACAGGTTCACCTTGTGCAGTCCAGGACTATGTCCTACTAGCAATCCTGCAAGGAAACCACGAGAGAACAATAACTGCCTTCAAGGAAACCACCAGAGAACAATAACTACCTGGGAAAACCCAGACAAGCAGGGAAATTCTGCAAACTTAACACGAAAAGGCCTGTAATGGAAGCAGTGAAACAGTGACCTTCTTGATGTAAGGTAAACTCACAATCCACTCATCACCCACGAGGCCCTGTAAACTGGGGCTGTGTTCATCCACTTACAAACTCACTATTGATTCTGAAGGCTTGGGCAGATTTCATGGACCCTGACAACAATAGCTAGCTGAAATATGATTGGATGTTATCCAGCTTTTTAAACGTAAAAACTCATTTTCTGTCAATATAAAAATTAATAATAATAGAGTTTTTTGTTTTTGAATATTTATGAATAAATGTGTTTTTCTGAGTATGTTCAGGCCAGCAGAGAAAGCTTTGCTGGCCCTGACGGCCCACCACTGGTGAGATGTATTGTTGTTGGGGTTTTTTTTACCATAAGCCTGTCTAAAGTCTGTTGCAGAGGTAAATTTTGGCAACAAGGTTTATGTTAACAAAATAATTAAGTATTTACGGGGTCCTGAATTAGAGGTTTGCGAAATGCGTTAGATTGTGTTGATGGTGAGTTGTTTTGTTTATAATATTTCTCTTTTTCAAACAATGATAACATGGTTATATCCATCAAGCCTAAAATGAATGTTAGGTAAATAGTTGAGAAAATAAGACATGTAGGAGACAGATATTTCTGTTGTAACCAGCCTTTAAATCAATGTTCTCATTCATCTGGGATAAAAGTTCCACAGGATGTGTTCTTCTTATCAACATCAGGCTGTGTCTGACTCACATCCAGAGTTCAGTAGCTCTAAGCCCAGAAACAAGGCCCCACTGGGCCACAGTTAAAGCCTCCACCAACACAGACAATGGAGCAGGGCTTTACACGGGGTCACAGCAAACTGCTGACTGTCCACAAGTGGTAATGCACCTCTATTCTCTCCTTTCTCTGCTGTCGCCATGCTGCACCACGCTATCTCTCTATCTTTACCAATAAAAACACAAAAATTCTATTATAGGTCCAAAAATTTCACATTGATGGCGTAAAATCTTATCATCACATTTTCTCATTTGTTTATTTATCAGCCCATCTAGCCATCTTTTCACCGAATACTTTTCTACTCTCTCTCTCTCCCTCTCTCTCTGTCGCCCCCACTCTATCACTCCCTCCCTCTTTCTGTATGACCCACACTGTGACAGTGCATCTCAATGGTCATTGGGGACCACACCATTATAGACCGACTTCTGGATTGCCTTGCAGTTCCACCTGCTGCTCAGCGCTGCCACCCGTGACCCACAGCCCCTCGGCCGTGCCTGGGCTCCTTCCTTCTGTCTCCACTCTTGCCTGTCACTATGTGTGAGTGTCTGCGTAAAATCTTCAGAGTAACCTGGACATCTTCCTCCAGTACAGGTCAGGATGATGTACATAATGTTTGCTTAAGGCTAGGCAATTTATTGGGTAGATTGGTTAGTTTATTGCTAACCAGAAATGAGACTTTTTGGCGGAAGTTGTATGTTGGGATTTTCCTTGTCTTCCCAGACGAGAAGTTACTTTTTAAATTATCATGTGGGAAAGGTGCAACCTGTAGTGATTCTTTTTCTGGCGCTCATTAAATGTTTGTGTTCGATTTTTTTATATATAAATATAAAACAAAGAAAATTATTTTATTCTAATGTAAAAATCATCTTATATGCTTAAATGCTTGTCTTTATTGGCAACGCACCCTTGACTGGCGGAACAATTAAATATTTATCCGCTAGATGGCAGCAACTGGCAGTGAAGGTAAAATACACAGACATATTCAGTTTTTGGTTGCATTTCTATAATGTAACCACAGTGGTCACCACAATGTTTTCACACAGAATTAATCAATTATTAGAAAAACTAAAGCTATAAAGCGCGCTATTTTTTTTTTTTTTACGTGTATGTTTTGGAACTTTTTTGTTCAATGGTGCGTCAAAAAGTCACAGCTGCGCTCTCATAGCCATGCTGAAGGCCAAAAATCATGTGGCTTATGCACTTGTATTCTAAGTCTAAAGAAAGTTAATTTTTTTATATTTAGTGTTGTTAACCTTAGTTTTATGAATATATGACCCAGAAAGATACCAATGGTTACTGTGACAAAATGGAGGATTTCACTTCTTATATGGACTTCCATTAATAGCTTGGGGTTGGGGTGGTCATCCTGTAGCAGGGAGGAAGTCTGTATTGTTTTACTGTCGAGTGTTGTCACTGACTTTTTAGTTTTTTTAGCATGCATCTCCAAGTGGCTTAGCTAAACCTGTGGGGACAGTTGTTTTAACAAACTGCAGATTCTGACAGAGTGCAAAGTTATTTCGATTTTTAGTGTTAAAGTTTTAGTCAAACTTTTAATTTTTACAGATTGAAACTTGGATGGAAGTTAAGAGTTATTAAATGGTGTATTTGTAAGAGAAGGTGAAAACGAAAAATCCATGTTTGTGTTTACGCCTGTGTGTTTAATATTGTCATCTCTCACAGTTCTAAGTTGCAAATATGTCATTATAAGAAACAGCTTAGAGTACATTTCTTTTTTTCATTTTACCAAATATACTGCATTTGTTTAGTATTTTGTTTTTTCTTCACAAAGTTGAGTTTTTTGATAGTGATAACACATACAGAGAGAAGATATGGAGGGAGGAACACACACACAAACACTCATGGCGTGGGCACTTATTTCACCTCACACACCCACACACACATGCATCATTTAGCTTGGAACAGCAGCTGTTCCCTTGAAAGGAAGAGTCATAACTTTCTCTTAAACAAGATCCATGTTCAGCCTTTTCTTTTTTTAGACATCAGGGATAAAAATAACATACTTTGACATACTTGAAGATTATTGGAACTTTCCATTGTCTGGAACAGTATTTATTTTCTCTTTGAGCTTTTTGCCTGTATAAAACATATATATGTTTACTATTAAAATATGTTAAATATTTAAGTTAGATATTGTGTCTAAAACAACCCATGTCTAGTATATTCAGGTCAATACCCTCTAATTGACTAATTGAATAAAGATTTCAGAAATCTCTAACAAGTCAGACATTGTAAAAACAGCAGACAGGAAATCAACCAGCGGCCTTACTCTGTTGTTCCACACAAACAGCCCACTATGACATAAACATTGTTATCTTTTTCTCCTCCCTCCTATATTATTGTGGTACAGCCCCACCTCTTGTTGCCCTAATATGGGGCATTCTATCTGCCTCTTTGGCCAATCCAGCAGATGGATGCATCACTTCCAGAGATGCCATGGCCGTGAGCCTGACCTGAAGTGTCAGTGAGGGGAACAACACCCTGGCGTGTGGCAAGAAGGGCGAAGGCTGCAGACGTAGAACGTTAGACTAGTCTTTAAGAGATACCAACAAGTGAGAGATAGAAGGTGAGCAGGGACAGGAAGTAAAGAGAGATAGAGAGAGGTGTCAGATGAGTGGGGGACTGTGACTGAGACTGTCAACCACTGGAGAAGATTGACTGAGATTTAAAGGTAGGATAGATTTGTGTTAATAAGATTGCAGTAGAAATCTGTGGATCGGATTTTTGATATCGCAAAAATACATAATTCTGTTGCTGTTAAACATGGAGGTTTTTACATTGACCGAAACGGAAACATTTGTTTTGTGCATTTACCAGCTGCTGAGGGATAGTTCATGTGGAAGTCTGCAGACTTCCCACTGCTGACTTTGGAGAGCACAACAATAGCATGCTGTTTAAATGCAAAGACAGTTATAGTAGGACAGCTGCCGCCTGTGTGTATTCCAGCAGGACTGTTGTTGCCAACAAACACTAGTGTATTCAGTGTGACTTGTCCAAATAACTCCACATTTATAGTCCGGTTTTGACACACATCATTGTTAACATTTATTTTAAACCAGTCATGCAAATACATAAAGCCTCAAAAGTCTGTAACAGCATTCATGACAAACATTTATCAAATTCAAATTGTGAATTTGCATTCAACAGTCATCGTTATTTGCTGCTGACCTAATATTTCATGACCTAATGACAGGAATTCACACAGATAGTTCTATAACTATGTGAAAACATATATTTTAGTCTTGCATGTTCCGTCCTCTATCGTTACATTCTAGTGAAAATCTTGTTTTGTCAATATTTTTGGCTCAGGTGTGTGTTATGATGTCTTGATGCGTGTGATAGTAGTTCAAATAGTCCCTGTCTCAATGTTACACAGCAGCGACAGCTGCAAGCCATGGTCATAGGATCTCTTTGGCCCCCAGCCCCTGCTCCACCTCAGAACCTGGTATGTGAGAGCCGGTCCAAAGCGGGCGCTGAGACTGATAAACACACCAACGCATGTGGGACACTTAGTTACATAATAAACTGCAGTAACTTTTCAACAGTTCTGGGTTAGATGTTGACAAACCAGGGACTACAAGATTTCATCATGATGAAAACTGTTGTCCTTTCTACTGGTTGATACAGACCAGGGGTCTCAAACTAAATTAAGTTGAGGGCCACCATCTACACTATCATTTCACCGAAGGGCCGCGTCAGCTTTCAGTCTTCAATACAAATGAAATAATTTAATAAAAAATCAGTTTCCCACATATTCTGTGTAATACAACACTGAACCAGAAGGAGACTGTGATTCAGGGTTTTTGAGAACTACGGTATAGAATTTACCATAAGATGTGGAGAACTAATCAAGGTGGGGGCCATAAAATATCATTCCACGGGCCACAAATGTCCCACGGGCCCCGTGTTTGAGACCCCTGATACAGATTAAGCTGTCAGTGTGTTTACATGCAGAGTTAAGTAGACTTTGTATAGTGGACTCTGTCGCAGGTTGTAGTTGGAGTAGCTGCAAAGTGTGTCTGACAACCTGGTTCAAGAGTGTGAAGATGGCAGCTGTGATTGAAGACTTACTCTTACTTCTAGTTATTGACAAGTGTGTGGGTAACACAGGTAGATACGTATATGTCAATCATGTCAAAAGGTATGAGGTCCTGTATAATGACAACTAATGAGGTCAGAAAGCATGAAAGAAAAAAATATAATACATATTTTGCTGACATTACCTGATACCCCACTGGACCAACTTCATCACATATACCTGTGTTTTTACTGTACTTGTGTTGCCATCTGCTTTGACAACACAGTCTAAATCTGTGTGTGCACATGCTAATATAATCAACTGCGGGTGCCGGGCAGGTTTGGTCCTCCAGATGAAAGGCCTTGTAAATACATGGTCACATTTCTTCCATTCTGATCTATGTTATATTCTAAATCTTGTTTGGCAAACATCCTCCACTGCCTCTATCATTCTTCATTCAGTTACAGAATGAAAACGCAGGGGATTTATTCGTTCATGCATTTAGTTATGGAAAAACATCCAAACTGGAAGCAGAAATCATGAAGTTGTATGAATGGAAACTTCAAGTATTTACATTTACCTCATATATAAATGGCTGAAAAGGAAAAAAAAAATTCTAAGTTTAATCCTTTAAAATAAACTGATACATCTACCACCACATCCGACAGTTTGTCATTGAAATGCACCACTTGCAAACAGCCTCACTTATTCCGGCCAAGATATTTCAAGAGTTCAGTTGTAAGCAAACTGAACTTCTCAGAACTTAAAAGACGTATGTTCTTCAGCCAAGGAACTCCTGTAAGATCCTGTAAGCCTGTAAGATCATGTCTTTATTTGTTCCTATGCTTAATAACTGGAGTAACAGTAACTGAACTTTATTTTAATCTGTCTGCACAAATTGTCACTTGGATCACAGGACAGAGTCTGATGCTACAAATAAAGTCTTAGGTGTCAAACTCCCCTGGCATTTTGTTATTGTGGATGCTCTTAGAATGAGTGCCGGTCTGGATTGGGGTAAAGATACAGATCAGACACACAGTTCAGGTGTGGTTACACCACTTATTATTTTATGTAAAGTCCTCAAAAACCATGAAAACCAGACTCTGTGTGAGAGAGTAAATCATGTCAGAAATCAAATGATGCATTATCTGAGCAGTTTCCCGGCAATAAGTATGGGTGGTGTCCCGTACACTGTCATGGGTGGGGTTTCAGATTAGAGCAGAAAGCAGGGTCAGGGAAGATTGGGCGGCATGCAAGAGGCTTAGGAAGTTTAAAGATTTGGATAAATATTTTCATCCATTATTTTTGAGTATTTACTTAATTATTAATACTTATCAAAAGCACAAAATAGCAGTTTTATTGTCTGTTGTGCTTACTTGCCCCAAAACAACCATCTTCTTCTGTTTGTGTTTGTTCCTGACCTTGTGCCAATTTTACCTCGTCTAAACATCTCTGCTTCCTGTTTGCATGAAGGTGTTTCCCGTTGAAAGGCTGACGCCTGTGGGTGGGTCTTGTTTTGCCCATCTGATGTCTCAGAAACATGCTGGGTCATATCTATCTGATCTGCTGGGTTTTGACTTTCTGTCACAGCGGCTGCACGGCCTAAATGTTCAGCTTAGACCATCTCAGCAGGAGTTAAAGATTCCTGCAGTGGCTGTGCCCTGAGGTGTCACTGCTTTTTTGTGTCCATACAGTTAGAATGGCAATAAACACAGGGTTTAGAGTGGCTGGGCCAATCATTGAATTCAAGATTCAATGGTTTTGGTTCTTCTAAAAGGCAAAACTGCTTTTCTATAACACATAATATAAATGGAAAAATTAAGAATCTTGCAAAAGTAGAAAAACACGCATTGTCTTATATCACATTGTGTTGACAATGCCATATTTGACGATATTGTCCAAATGTTTAATTATTAATTCCAATATCAACACTCCCAAAATTGCTCAAGACCCCATGTGCGATTCCAGCAAATTTTCATCGGATTCTCATCTCGGAAGAAAAACTGATAGCTAAATACAAATCTA
Source organism: Paraplagusia blochii (assembly GCA_016785265.1). Taxonomy (NCBI): domain Eukaryota; kingdom Metazoa; phylum Chordata; class Actinopteri; order Pleuronectiformes; family Cynoglossidae; genus Paraplagusia; species Paraplagusia blochii. Next base: position 37,517 of record JAFBJS010027849.1, read on the forward strand.
CTGAGGTGTCATGTCTCTGAGACATCCTCAATTTTGTTGTACCTCCCAAGGTACAATGACAATAAAGGTCTATTCTATTCTTGACAGCAGAGATGGTTTGGCCGACATTGCAACACATTAATTACTATGGCCAACCTTTATTTACATTTACCTGTATGGCTTGTACGCCACCCAGTGTAAGAAGAAAGGAATTACAATATGAGCAAATAACTACAACCAATAACAATCTTACAGTATTACATAATTACGTATGCTAACCACTTAAAATTATCCATGTGTCACATAGCAAAGTGGCCTTTGGAACGAAGGATATCATATTAGTACAATATTCAAATACTACATGTAAATCCTAAACAACTGCTTTGGGTAAAAAAACTATTATAAAAGTCAATTAGTGCAATTCATAATTGCATACATTTGTGTTTGATGTCAGGAATAGAAACTCTTTCTTTTAGACTTGTTCATGAGGCGATCCCTCTGTGTGTGTTGAACTCGGGTGTCACTGTGTGGACGAGGATAATCACCTATTTAGGTGGACAACTGTGCTTCAACTGCCTCTCGTGTCAAAGTATTTATTGAGACGAGGGAGGTTTATTTTATTAAACCTGACTGTTGTGGTCACAACCCTGTCAATTATCATGTGTCCTCAGCTGTTCGTCATGTTGGACAATCACTGCTGCATTACTGTGACATGGTTGGAAAGATGGAGTATGATATTGGTTAACATGTCAGACGTGTTTCAGTGTCATCACTGTTTGTCTGTGTCCATCAGTCAGGGACAGTTGACACAGGAAAGCCTCAGATCTTTCTACTTCTGCATGTCCACAAATAATATAATAAAACGTTGTTAAAAGGTAGTAAAAATTATTCCTCATCCGGCTTTTTGTATTGTAGAATTGCATTACGCAGTCCTCAAAATAACATTTTCAGATGTTTCTACAGATTTACTGTACAGGAGATGTTGATTTATTTTGTGAGTTAGCAGAAAATAAGGGTGTTTCCTTTTTAACAGAGTCTGCTCTTTAGCTACATCTGCAGGTGTAGGTCTGTGTTGACAGGAGCAGGTCTGTGCAGGCCTGCAGACATAACTGATCTATATTAAGAATGGACTGTAAGGCATTTCAAATCTTCCCCTGCGCCTCATCCTTCTCCTCCTTCTCCTCCTCCTCAGTCTTTTCCTGTTCTTTCTGCACCTTCTCTGCCACGCCCCCATTCCTTCAGTCTGTGCCACCTTCTCCATCTGCTGCTGTCCATCAGTGTGTCTGTCTGTCAACCCTGTCTGTCAATTTTCATATCGAACTATGCTAATTTAGGCCTGGCAATAATTATTTCTTTATCTGTGCAAAGCACTATATGGTTGGCACCAGCATTCTGCATACAATCCCATGAAAATTGAAATATATTTAGTAAATAAGCTGCAATGCTGCCATCTAGTGACTTTTCCTTTTATATACAGCTGTTTATCCCCCAAACTGTTATAGCCTGCCATTGCATTATAGGGGTTTCATCATCAGAGGAAAAAACATTAACTATTTTTACAGATATTATATCATTGTGTTTATATCTTTGACCAATTGAATCACCCATACAAAACCTTATATAAAATAACTGCTCGTCAGAGACCAGGGCTCAGCGGTGAATGTGTGTTATGTGTTCCCTGTGACCTGCGGGACATCAGATACGACCAACACACCCAAACAGGCACGCCATCCCCACTGACACTTCACGCCCTCTATACACATACTCACACAGATGGGCTTTCCTCTGTGCATACACAAAAATAAATCCACACTCACTCACACACACACATATATATACAGCTATGCAAAGACAGCGATCACATGAAGGCTGGATCGTGAGGAATGAAATCCCCGGCCGCACTGACAGAGAGCCAAGTGATTCAGAAACGAGCAGAGCCGAGGAAGGAAGGGACACTAAACCATGATTAGGATTAGCACATTGCACATATTGACAGCTGATTTTTTTTGGGCCTATTATGATTTTGTTTTCTACACTAATGTGCAAAGCTCATGCCATCATTACAACTTTTTTCATGGTATTTATCAGTGCTGATCCTGAGTCACACAGATGCCAGGAACAGACAGTAATACGTGTCCTCATGCTGTTCTATCAACTGCTGCTAATTTTATAACAACACTAATCCAACTACTTATTCTTTTCTCGCATCTAAGCAGGCTCAGATTTCAGTCAATTATGAGGTCATGAAGATTATTACATTCATCCAGCATGGGCAAACTAAGGCCTGAGGGCCGCATGCGGCTCGTTAAGGTTTTTAATGAGGCCCGCCAACCTTGTGAAAATCAATTTATTCATATTATCATTACACTTCAGCCTTTTCCCTGCAATACCTGGATCCCTTTAAGAAATTTAGTATTTTAGGTTTTATACATGACTTTTACATGTCATTTATCTGAGTTCAAACAAACGCTTCATCTTCCCCCGTGTCCAATTTTGGGACCCAAATTTTACCATGTAATTTTGAGAGGGATTTATCAATAACTTTCAGTAAATAACTGTATTAATAAACTCATATTAAGGCATGTTAACATTTTGGTGATTCTTTATGAAGGTGTAAATGTCAGTGACATGCTGTTTGATAAATAATTTCTTGCGAAGAATAGGAAACAATGGGAAAGTAAAATAGGAACTGATAAAAGAGACGGACTAAACGGAAGCCTAAAGAAATGAATCCAGACACAGCATGACGGTGCCTTCCAAATGTTCATTGTTGTGTTCAATGAGCAGTATCAGAATTTTTAATTGTTCTTACTAAAACCTCTTTATTATTCTCTGGCCCTTTTTAATTGCATTCTGTTCATTCTTGACTCTGACTCTGTCCGGTCACAGCACCTGTGACCACAGTATATATCAGCTGGTTTGGCCTGTGGTCGCTGCTGCCAGGTCTTGACCAGGAATATGGAAAGAATCTCAAGAGTTCCTGAGACTCACGGCTATGCCAACATATCAGATTTGTAGATACAAAACGCTGACATGAACATCTGATACACCCCGCTGTAAAGAATACCAATGAGACTGATTGAATATCAACCGACACAGACCTGTTCTGGTCCCCGTCAACTCTGTGTTGTCATTTCTTAGTTAATTCTATAGAAATTACTGTCTTTTTTATTTGTCTTATTAATTTATCTTGTTTTTTTTATAGATCTTTAGAAACATAACTATATTGTGTCTCTTTATGTTTTTGTTTAAATTATTGGCAATAAATATATATTGTATTCACATGTATTTTTCAATATACCCCTGTGTTTATATTCTTTACTTTTCAAATGTTTTTTATAGATATTGTGAAACTCAATTCAAGAGTTGTATATCAGATTTACTAGTTTGAAAATAACAATAAATATACTTATGTCTATCAAATATAGGATACATTAATAGTTTTTATTCGTTTTGAATACTTTAGTGTGTGTCTGTAGAAGTGAACAAAATTGAAAATGAGAATTTAAATGATCTTCTGGTTGTGCTTTGATATCAAGTTTGCTTTATTGTTTTTCTTATATAATGTTTTTTTTTATTTCAGACTCTGACACAGAAGAAGACAACAATGATCTCAGTCAAACCAGGAAATCAGGCGTAAGTAAACAGCTTCTCCTCATGATAAATGTATATATATTAATTATAGTTATATTTATTAATAGTTTGTAAATCTATTGTTAACTGGACACTGACTCATGTTTGACGATGACAGATGACGTACAATGATCCTGGCAAATTAATATTCCTGAAATTTCGATAAGGAGTGGAACTTTTTGTTTGGTACCGGGGAAAAGGTCAGAGTGGCCTGACCACAAGGTTAAGAGTCACGACAGGATGTTTATAAAAGTATGTAAGAGCGTACGCAGGACGCAGGAGGAAGGAGATATGAGGAGATGGAACGTGACATGTTTCCTCTAGATTAGAAAGTAGGTAAAAGAAGAATGAACTTGACAAGGGTTCTGTTTCCAGTGACATCTAAAATAACATCAAGCCTAAGCCCTAACAGCTTTTCTGTAATGTTTTTGTTTTAAAATATAGGTTTTGCTTATAAACTGAGAGAGAAACAGACAGAAAGAGGTAAATAGTCCAGGAACCTTTTAAATATCTATGTCTAGGATCAATAGTCTGTCAACAGAAGACAGCTTTGATTTCCTCTGCAAATTATACTGCAGAAACTAAACTAATAAAAAGTATTATAAATTGTAGTAAAATTCAATCCCAGGCAAATGATTGCAGCTGTCAACCGTCTGTAGAAGAACAATAAAGCAGTGGTAAACATTTTAAGCATTTGTCCTATTGCAACTAAATAGGATTTGTCAGTTTTACACTCTTGTGTGCAAATTGGAATGGAAACTCCTTTTAGGTGAGGGAATGTTATAAACACAAGTAAAGCAGCTCATAAAACACATCCGCAGTAACCATAACTTCCCAGGAAAAGCAACTCTCTCCTACAGCTTCTTTGGAAGAGAAGACCCTCAAAGTTGTCAATGTCATTTCTGATCAAAAACAGATTTAATGCCTCCAACAAGAGAATTTCAGAGGCAAAAATGTCTTCTTTATTATGGTATGGCTAATTTGGATATTGTGATTTGCAGTTGTTATGTAGTTCTATAAAAGACTCAGCTTAAATGCATAAATGCAAATATTGTTGTTCAAATTCTCCTTTTAACTCTTCTGCTGCCGAGTGAGGCATTCCTCGGAAACTAAACTCTTCTCCCCTCTGTGGACAGGTGAAAGACAACAGGTGGTCATCGTTCGCCTCTGAAAGATCCTTCGACTGCCCACAACGCAACCCTCACCGTAGCAGCTACACAGAAGAACAGGACAGCCCAGAGAGAGCAGTGAGGCTCACACTCTCACACAAATGTCACCTAATGTCATCAGCCAATATTTTTTTGAGGCCTTTGTACTGTCCCTATAAGTAAAGATGGCCAATATCAATGATACTGTGAGACCTACTGATGTGGTCTTTAAAGACATCTGTCCTAAAGATGTTGGCAGTGGTGGTCTAGTGGTTAAGGAAGCGGACTTGGCTCTGCAGGGCTTTAGGTTCGAGTCCACCAGCTGTCAGGTTGCCACAGAGGTTCCCTGATCCTCCTGAACCCACATAACCTCCTCTGGGCTCACCACCTACAGGAAGGCTCACAACAATAATAATAATTTAATAAATTATATATTTTTTCATTATGTATTTTTCGCCTAGTACAACTTATGCTTCAGATTGACATAAACTCAACCAAAATGGTCGCCAAAAAAATAACTGTCATATATCATAGTGATGTTAGTCACACCAAATAATTTAACTTTTGGGAGACAGGTGTATACACATACTGCATAACAAAAGTCCAGACCTGACTTATCTGCTGAGTCCATTGTCCAACAACAGACATAGTCTGTCATTTTTCCCCACTCAGCAGATGTACTGGTGCAGGTGTGGCCTTTCTATACGAAGCTGCAGAGTCCACCATAACAATAATAACATCAACGACAACAATACAGGCCCAGGTGCAGAAGGGCCGGTACATTAAAGGGTCCAACCCTCATGAGTGGAACCACAGATTATAATGTTAGGGAGTAACTGTGGAAAGTACATAGGAATATAAAATAACTGCATTTGCTTGGTTATAAAATGATCTACCAGCCATTTTCCTCAAGTACTTCTTGTCTTATCCTTTGGTATCTGTGCCTACAGGTTCAGAAGGAGAGACTTTATGCTGAGCTGAAGCAGGTATTGAGTCAAAAGAGAAGTCACTTAAAAGAGTCTACCTGCCAACTGGCCAAACCAGAGATGGATCCAGATCCCACAGAAAAACAGACAGTAAGTTACAGTCAATTAACATTGACATGTTTGGTTTGGGCTTTCACCCCAATCTAGAGGCAATGTCTCTGTCATTGGTGGAAAAACTCCAGGGTTCAACCCCCTGGGCAAGTTTAAATCCTGGTTAGGGCGGATGGCTTCTAGTGGGTTCACCACACACAGGAAAGTACAGTGTGATGCTGTGTTCTTTGGGTGGTAGTCCTGACTGAAGGTAATGCACATGTGGGTAAAGTGAATGGACAAACCTAAAACATTATTAACAAATTAAGTCCGGAATCTCATTTGCCATTGTCACTTTGACTCAACTAACTTGTTAGAGGACTTTAAAAATCAGTGTCCTTTTAAAATAATATTTTTTATTGTTTTTGTTGGAGTTGAATTCGAAAAAGTAATACCTAATATTACATCACGGATTATCTAATGCATCCTGGGATTAATGTGATTAAGTGATTGATTGTTGTTATAATGCGTTTTTCTAGATTGTGGAGGAACTCTCCAAGTCCATGGAAGTTGTGGTGGAGACAGAGGCAGGGGCTGGAGCCAGTGGTTACAGTGTAACCGGAGGAGGAGTGAAAGGGATTTTTGTTAAAGATGTGCTCAAAGATTCTCCTGCAGCAAAACATCTCAGTCTACAGGAAGGTACATTCAATGAATAAATATTTTGTAGTTGACCAGGTGTTCAAACCCAAACCTCAGGATCCTACAGCTACAGAAGCATTACTAAAACACAGTCTATCAATGTAATTGCAAAATCACAATGTTTTTTTTTTCTGAAAGGTGACCAGCTGCTCAGTGCAAAGGTATACTTTGACAACGTAAGATATGAGGATGCTCTGAAGATTCTGCAGTGTGCAGAGCCATACAAGGTCAGCTTCCAACTGAAAAGGACAATCCCAGAAGCAGAAGGCACTGTGCGCCCTCGAGTTCCCAGCTTGGAGGTCAAAGGTACCGAGGCCAAGGTGGCCAAAGTGGTAATTAAACACATATTTAAATTTTCTCTGTATATGTCACAAAGTGTGTTTGTTGAACTTTTAAATGCACTAAAAATGTGCTTATTTTAAGATGTAACATCATTGATTATTTAATAAGATAATTTTATACAGTCATTACATTTTGTTGAAACATGTTCCTTTTGGATATGTAGTTTTTATGTGCAAGAATTAGAATAAAGCAAATAATAATGATAGTAATAAAATGACATTACTTTGAGGGCAACTTACTTCAATAACCACTGGACAGAGTATGGCCATTGTTTTTTGTTCTCACATTTTAAAACGCATATAATAATATCTACATCCTGCACCTTGTCATTATAGAGTGTAAAGGGAACAAAACCATTCAAGGCCAAGAAGAAAAGAGGTGGACGTTTTGGATTGAAGAGGCTGAAGGAGAAACATAAGGAGGAGTTAGTTGTAGAAGGGACACCTCCAGGGCTTGAGAAGAGCGATGTGGATGTAGAGTTTGCCCTACCCAAACTGAAACAGAAGACAAGTGCGAAGGTCAAAATAGAAGAAGCAGGAGACGTTGAAGCTGTTGGACAGGCAAAGACGAAGATCAGGTTGGCCATGATTATGATTTTTTTGGATACCTTTATTGTTTAATACTGGTAATAAAGTAATGCTAAGTAACAATATAAATCTAATTTTGAGCTTTGTAACACACATAGCCTATTTATGCCAACTACAGGATCTTTCTTTGACCATACAGGTTTCCCAATTTGATATCAAAAGAAAGTAAATTGAAGACAGGACAACTTGAGGCACAGGTGAATGTTTCGCCATCTGAGCTCCCTGAAACAAAAATACAAACAAAAAACAAGGGACAAAAGTATGCAATCCACGTTCCCAAAGCAAAACACAAAAAATCTGGATCAGTTCTAGAGAGTGAATCTGTGCAGCAGGGATCTACAGATATAAACATCCAACTACCATCAACTAAGATCAAATTGTCCAATGAAGACAGTGATATTTCCTCAGCCAAAGCATCCTTGCCAGATTTTAAAGGAAAATCCGAAAAAACAGCAAAATTTGACGTTCAAGTTGGACACTCTCATAGTTCAGATCAAATAGATGGCGATATCAGTGCAAAGGCAGGACAAGTTAAAATGCCCAGTGTTGACATAACGCCACCAAAACTAGACGTCAAAGGTGATGGAAAGATTAAACTTCCTGTAGCCAATGTTACAACCCTTAACTCTAAAGGTCAGTTAGGAGAAGCAGCATCTATTGAAATGTCTTCTGTTGATATTTCCTCATCAGCTGTTGAAGGAAAGCCCAGCATGTCAGTTTCTATTTCAGGATATCATGGCATAGGAAAAAACACAAAACAAATTCATACAGTTGACATTTCTAAGCCTAGTCTTGATTTGGTGAAAGATAGTCAACAAAGATCACTTGACATCGTTCCTGCTGAGAAAAAAGGAGATTATGAACATGTGGATATGGAATATTACATTGGAGGAAATGGGGAATTCAAAATGCCAAGTTTTGACATATCTATTCCAGCATCAAACTCACCAGAAGCTACAGGGGTCAAGGGAGACATTAAGTTGCCTCAAGTGTCACTACCCCAGGGTAACATAAAAGTGGAAGTTCATGACACTGAGGAAAAAGTTGATATACCAGATGTTTCAGAAGGAACGCCTGTTGGAAAAATTATAATAAAAAAGCCAAAAGTTGATGTTTCGGTCCCAAACGAGAAGGTCAGTGGAGATGTAAATCTGAATCCTGAGGGGAGTAAATTAAAAATGCAAGACCTTGATCTATCTTTACAAAAAGGAGAAAACATTAAAGGTAAGAAAATAGAACTACCAAATATTGATATTTCTTCACAATCCAGGACACACAAGTTAAAAACTAAAGGGACTGACTTAACCGCTCCTAGTGTTGATAAAGACTTTGGTCTCAAAAAATCAAGAGGCAATGATTTGGAGGTCCCACATGTAAAAGCCAAAGGAAGCAGACCTTCTTCCATTGGTAGCTTTGAGATACCTGATGTCTCTCTTAAAATGCCAAGTTTTACACTTCCACGATTTACATCAAAGGCAAAGGCAAAAGAAATGTCCAAACAAGGGTCCAAAAGACATGTTTCGCTGAACAAGCTGGATGTAGAAGTGAAACCTAGCACTATTTCTCCAAAGCCTGATGTTGATCTCTCTCTGAATAAAGTAAAATTGGAAGGGCCAGATGTTGAATTTAAAAAAGGCACTGGTGGAAGGTTTAAAAAGCCCGAAATTGCTCTACCAGAAAGGGTTGAAGAGAAAAAATATAATTTTCCGGATGTGGGCAAGTCTTCCATTGATATTTCACTTCCAAAAGGAAAAGGAAAGATTGAAGGACCAGAGTGTGAATTAGGAGGAGATGCTGAAGGAAAGTTTAAAATGCCTAATTTGAAAAAGCCAGAAGTTGATGTCTCTCTAACCAAAGGTAACATTGAAGGTCCAGACATAGAGCTGAAGAAAAAGGGTAGAAAGTTAGAAATGCCAGATCTCAGCATGCCATCTGTTGACATCTTTCTTCCAAAAGGGAAAGGAAAGATTCAAGGACAAAATGTTGAATTGGAAGGAGATGCTGGTGGAGAGTTAAAAATGCCTAACATCAAAATACCAGATATTGATGTCTCCCTAAACAAAACAAAAGTTGAAGGTCCAGACATAAAACTCAAAGGAAGTGGGGGTGAATTCAAGAAGCCAGAACTCAGCATGCCATCGTTGGAAATTTCTCTTCCCAAAGAAAAAGGAAAGATCGAAGGACCAGAAGTCCACTTGGGAGGAGATGCTGATGGAAAATTAAAGAAGCCTGGTATCAAAGTGCCGGATATGGATGTCTCGCTACCCAAAGCAAAAGTTAAAAGTCCAGACTTGAAGCTCAAGGGAGAATGTGGACAATTCAAGATACCAAGTGTCAGCATGCCATCTGTTGACATTTCTCTACCAAAAGTAAAAGGAGGGATTGAGGGTCCTGAAGTTGATTTGGAAGGAGATGTTGAAGGAAAATTCAAAATGCCAAATGTTGATGTCTCGCTACCCAAAGCAAAAGTTGAAGGTCCAGATTTGAAGCTCAAGGGCGATGGTGGAAAATTTAAAATGCCAAATGTTAGCATGCCATCTGTTGACATTTCTCTACCAAAAGTAAAAGGAGGGATTGAGGGTCCTGAAGTCGATTTGGAAGGAGATGTTGAAGGAAAGTTCAAAATGCCAAATGTTGATGTCTCGCTACCAAAAGCAAAAGTTGAAGGTCCAGATTTGAAGCTCAAGGGCGATGGTGGAAAATTTAAAATGCCAAATGTTAGCATGCCATCAGTTGACATTTCTCTTCCAAAAGGAAAAGGAAATATTGAAGGACCTGAAGTTGACTTTCAAGGAGAAGCTGGTGGAAAGTTCAAAATGCCTGACATCAAAATGCCAAATGTTGATGTTTCGCTACCCAAAGCAAATGTTGAAGTTCCAGATTTAGAGCTAAAGGGAAAAGGTGGAGAATTCAAGATGCCAAGTCTCAATATGCCATCTGTTGACATTTCTCTTCCAAAAGGAAAGGGAAAGATTGAAGGACCTGAAGTTGACTTGAAAGGAGATGCTGGTGGAAAGTTCAAAATGCCTGACATCAAAATGCCAGATATTGATGTCTCCCTACCCAAAGCAGAAGTTGAAGGTCCAGACTTGAAGATCAAGGGAGATGGTGGAAAATTCAAGATGCCAAGTCTCAATATGCCATCTATTGACATTTCTCTTCCAAATGAAAAGGGAAAGATTGAAGGACCTGAATTTGAGTTGAAAGGAGATGCTGGTGGAAAGTTCAAAATGCCAGACATCAAAATCCCAAATGTTGATGTCTCGCTACCCAAAGCAAATATTGAAGGTCCAGACTTGAAGC
>JAFBJS010028008.1:0-64324 GCA_016785265.1 Paraplagusia blochii
TCACTTCAAATTTTTTTCCCCAAAATGACTCAAAAAGAAAGGTTATGGTCCAAATTAAGCTGCCATGTGAATATTTTGTGCAATAACACCCAAAAACATCATTTTTGAACATGTCAAAGTCTCACCAGACACGTAAGGGGGGACCCTTATCTTCTGAGCAAAATTTGGCAAAATTTTCACTTCAAATTTTTTTCCCCAAAATGACTCAAGATGATAGTTTATGGTCCAAAATAAGCTGCCATGTGGATATTTTGTGCAATAATACCCAAAAACATAATTTTTGAACATGTCAAAGTCTCACTAGACACGTAAGTGAGGACCCTTATCTTCTGAGCAAAATTTGGCAAAATTTTCACTTGAAATTTTTTTCCCCAAAATGACTCAAAATGAAAGGTTATGGTCTAAAATGAGCTGCTATGTAATTTTTTTTGCAATAATACCCAAAAACATAATTTTTGAACATGTCAAAGTCTCACCAGACACGTAAGGGGGGACCCTTATCTTCTGAGCAAAATTTGGCAAAATTTTCACTTCAAATTTTTTTCCCCAGAATGACTAAAGATGATAGTTTATGGTCCAAAATAAGCGGCCATGTCATTATTTTGTGCAATAATACCCAAAAACATCATTTTTGAACATGTCAAAGTCTCACCAGACACGTAAGGGGGGACCCTTATCTTCTGAGCAAAAACCGGCCAAATTTTCACTTCAAAATTTTTTCCCCAAAATGCCTCAAAATGCAAGAATATGGTCTAAAACAAGCTGCCATGTGAATATTTTGTGCAATAATACCCAAAAACATCATTTTTTGAACATGTCAATGTCTCACCAGACACGTAAGGGGGGACCCTTATCTTCTGAGCAAAATTTGGAAAAATTTTCACTTGAAATTTTTTTCCCCAAAATGACTCAAAATGAAAGGTTATGGTCCAAAATGAGCTGCTATGTAATTTTTTTGTGCAATAATACTCAAAAATATCATTTTTGAACATGTCAAAGTCTCACCAGACACGTAAGGGGGGACCCTTATCTTCTGAGCAAAATTTGGCAAAATTTTCACTTCAAATTTTTTTCCCCATAAGGACTCAAAATGAAAGGTTATGGTCCAAAATGAGCTGCTATTTAATTTTTTTGTGCAATAATACCCAAAAACATCATTTTTGAACATGTCAAAATCTCACCAGACACGTAAGGGGGGACCCTTATCTTCTGAGCAAAATTTGGCAAAATTTTCACTTCAATTTTTTTTCCCCAAAATGACTGAAGATGATAGTTTATGGTCCAAAATAAGCTGCCATTTCATTATTTTGTGCTAAATTTTCCAAAAACATCATTTTTGAACATGTCAAAGTCTCACCAGACACGTAAGGGGGGACCCTTATCTTCTGAGCAAAATTTCCACTTCAAATTTTTTTCCCCAAATGACTCAAAATGCAAGTTCATGGTCCAAAATAAGCTGCCATGTGGATATTTTGTGCAATCACACCCAAAAACATCATTTTTGAACATGTCAAAGTCTCACCAGACACGTAAGGGGGGACCCTTATCCTATGAGCAAAATTTGGCAAAATTTTCACTTCAAATTTTTTTCCCCAAAATGACTGAAGATGATAGTTTATGGTCCAAAATAAGCTGCCATGTCACAAGCTGCCATGTGAATATTTTGTGCAATAATACCCAAAAACATCATTTTTTGAACATGTCAATGTCTCACCAGACACGTAAGGGGGGACCCTTATCTTCTGAGCAAAATTTGGCAAAATTTTCACGTCAAATTTTTTTCCCCAAAATGACTCAAAATGCAACTTTACGGTCCAAAATAAGCTGCCATGTCATTATTTTGTGCAATAATACCCAAAAACATCATTTTTGAACATGTCAAAATTTCAGAAAATCTGACAAATTTTTGGCAAAAAAATGGTCAAATCATCAAGGTCCAATAAGATAATCAGTTGATCTTTTGGTTTATTAGCAAAGCACCATCTAAAACACAATACTCAAAATTTAAAACAAAAAACCTGGTTGTAGAATCCCTGCAGAGTTTTTCCCACATATGACCCAGACCAGAACCACAACAGAACCGTACTGTCCTGGTCTGAAGTGGTCATTGGCAGCACACCCAGAATGGTTTCGATCTCTCTCTCCTCACATCTCTGTCTCTCTCCCTTTCTTTATCTCTGGCATCGAGCAGCCGACATCACGTCATGTGGTGGTTTAGCAGCAATATTTAAGCAGCTATTTAATCAGAGCTGTGTGGTTGACCTCCTCAAAGGAAATCTCATCTTGTTTTTACCTCTACAGCCTGAGATTTTACTGTGAAGTTTTGAACAGAACAAACACATTGAGCAGTCACAGTTGTGCCACTCACAGGCTTGGTTATTTCTGCAATGGGCAAAAAGTTTGTGTTCTCAGACTAAGGTGGCCCAGATTAGGGTGAAACACCAACAGTTAATAGTCCCACAGTCTCCGATTCCAGGCCGGGTCTTAGTTAAGGGTAGAGATGTTGTTCACAAACAAAGAAACTGTTTCAAAGACTAAGTCTGGGATGGAGGGGCTTAAGAAGCTCATGTGCCTCAGATCCAACCTGCTGCCATTAACACCTATGGGATAAAAGGTTGGCAGGACACACTGTCAGAGGACTTTAATTCCTGCTAACCCACCAGTTGGTGTTTTGCTACAGAATGAGACACTGTGCAGGCAACAGGTGGAACTACAATGACAACTCAGCGACACTTCGCTACTGTACCAAGGAAAGTGCAGATGTGACTATTTTAGTTCAGACCTCTAACCCTAACCCATGGAAAATATATTCCCTACAGGAGACTACAGTTTTTTGGTAAAGAGTCATATTTGAGTATTAAAAAAAATGAGATTCCGAGTATGAGTTCTTCTTGTACCGGTCCTTCTCAAAAAATTAGCATATTGTGATAAACTTCATTATTTTCCATAATGTAATGATACAAATTAAGCTTTCATATATTTTGGATTAATTGCACACCAACTGAAATATTTCAAGTCTTTTATTGTTTTAATATTGATGATTCCGGCATAAAGTAAAGAAAAATCAAAAATCCCTGTCTCAAAAAAATAGCATATTTCATCCAACCAATAAAAAAAAGGGCTTTTAATACAAAAAAAAGTCAACCTTCAAATAATTATGTTCAGTTATGCACTCAATACTTGGTCGGGAATCCTTTTGCAGAAATGACAGCTTCAATGTGGCGTGGCATGGAGGCAATCAGCCTTTGGTACTGCTGAGGTGTTATGGAGGATGCTTGGATAGTGGCCTTAGGCTCATCCACAGTGTTGGGTCTGGAGTCTCTCAACTTCCTCTTCACAATATCCCACAGATTCTCGATGGGGTTCAGGTTAGGAGAGTTGGCAGGCTAATTGAGCACAGTAATATCATGGTCAGTAAACCATTTACCAGTGGTTTTGCCACTGTGAGCAGTTGCCAGGTCTTGCTGAAAAATTAAATCTTCATCTTCATAAATCTTTTCAGCAGATGGAAGCATGAAGTGCTCCAAAATCTCCTGACAGCTGGCTGCCCTTGATAAAACACAGTGGACCAACACCAGCAGCTGACATGGCACCCCAGACCATCACTGACGGTGGGTACTTGACACTGGACTTCAGGCATTTGGGCATTTCCTTCTCCCCAGTCTTCCTCCGGACTCTGGCACCTTGATTTCGGAATGACATGCAAAATTTGCGAATTTCCGAAAAAAGTACTTTGGACCACTGAGCAACAGTCCAGTGCTGCTTCTCTGTAGCCCAGGTCCGGCGCTTTTGCCGCTGTTTCTGGTTCAAAAGTGGCTTGACCTGGGGAATGGTGCACCTGTAGCCCGTTTCCTGCACACGCCTGTGCACGGCGGCTCTGGATGTTTTTACTCCTGACTCAGTCCTCCAAGGTCTGGAATCGGCCCTTCTCCACAATCTTCCTCAGGGGCCGGTCAGCTCTTCTGGTTGTGCAGCGTTTTTTGCCACACTTTTTCCTTCCCGCACACGTCCCACTGAGGTGCCTTGATACAGCACTCTGGGAACAGCCTATTCTATCAGAGGTTTCTTTCTGTGTCTTGCCCTCTTGCTTGATGGCCTTCTGGACAGCAGTCAGGTCAGCAGTCTTGCCCATGATTGCTATTTTGAGTAATAACCAGGCTGGGAGTTTTTGAAAAGCCTCGGGAATCTTTTGCAGGTGTTTAGCGTTACATCGTTGATTCAAATGATTTGTTTAATAGCTTGTTCAGAGTGCCTTTTCATGATATGCTACTTTTTTGAGACAGGGATTTCTGATTTTTGATCTTCACTTTTTGCCAAAATCATCAGTATTAAAACAATAAATCAATCTAAAATATATAGAAGTTTACAATTACATTATGGAAAATAATGAACTAATAACAAATAATCACAATATATATATATATTTATATATATATATTTATTTATGATATTTTAGAATGCAAATAAATCTCCATTAATCATGACGCCTTCCTCAATGTACACACGCCTAGAGCGCAGCTGTTGGCTGTCAGAGGTTTTCTGACACAAAGAAAACACACTGAGTAAACAGCGCCCTCTATGAATTTTCTGAATCCACACCCTAACTTTAAATAACCAAAACTGTGCTATTCTATTACATATTACATATCCCGTAGTAAACTTCCATACACCCTCTCACTCAGTGGTACAAAGTACAATTTTTCACTTATGCATTTTTGAGTAAATTTGAGGGAGTTTGTTTCCAAGTCAGTTTGCCCTCAAGTCAAAGTCTGGGCAGTTCCATTAACATTGACTGTTTGCTGTCTCACTGCATGACATGGCAGTCAGCGGAGTGAAGAAAAGAAAAGTGCAGGTTAGCAGAATAACTGTGGAACAGATGCAGACAATTAACTGGGGCTACTTGGTATTAGTTGCCTTTTGAAGTGAGAGGTTCTTTTTTTTGTGACATGTACTTCTGCAGACCAGCTATGCCTTGTAATCTGAGACGCACAAGTGAGACAGACAGGCTGGGCGAGTGGGGGGGGGGTGCGCGGAGGGGGGCAGAGGTGGTCTGGGTGGTCTGAACCTATCAGAGGAATGTGGAATATTTGCCTTTGAGCTTGAACAGACTGCTCTGTATGTGACTCGGCCGCATGGACTTAAACCTCCGCACCTGCTAACGTTCCTGATTAACTGTATGGTCCAATGAATTCAACGTGAGACGTTTCTCTCCATGACTAATCAATACATATAAAATATCGAAGAAAAAGGACTTCAGATCTCAGGTTACCCATTAACTGAGATGTTTGAGGTTTGAGTCATTAACCTCAGCTTGCAAAATGTTGTTGTTTTAACAATACAGAGTACTCAATCTATGGCATGTGTGCCAAATTTGGTACATTGGCCCCCTCTGGTGGAATGTCCATTGGCAAATTGCTCAATTTAAAAGCTATACAATTCTACATGCACAGCCAAATTAATTTAATTTATTTCTGGAGCTTTTTTACTCTATATAACGAGCACTATCATTATTAATTACAACCATCTTTTTCACAAAAGGGTTAAAGCAACTACATTTTTGTCAAGATCTTAAAAACCCAGGTCAGTAAATAATCCCTTTCTTGCTGAGAACACAGCAAGAAGATGCTAAACACATGAAGTCACTTTAAAAATCATTGCGCTTCCTTCACACTAACCAGAGTCAGAATTGTCTTTTTCCTCCGTCACACCTCAACCTGTCTCCAAACTGTGGACTAGGGAACCAGACGGATGGCTCGGCAGAGAGATGGGAGTCGGTGAAATGTTTGACCATTTATTCTCTAACAACTTATCAGTAAAAAATTGTGTGACATTAGGTGGACTGTGGAGGAGAGGATGAGGAGAAGGAGACAGTTTTACCCCCTGTGATAAATCCTCTGCAGGTTTCTAATGAGTCAGAGCGATATACAACACTTTAGCCCCGACCATTTATAATCCCCATGTTTAAAGTTTCAGACATCAACCCCCCATCCCCCACCCAGCGGTGTCTTTCAGAGTCAAATCAGATGCTGCTTCACGTTGGACTTTAGTAGGTGATGGTGAGGAAACCCCATCTGGACTCAGTGTTGGAATGCTGGAGTAAACTACATGCAGTTTAGCTGAACCTAAATCATTCTGGACGTTCTGACCAGATGTGAGTACCACTGTTACCCACCAATAAGAGGCGAGTGCCTAGAATTCTTAGAACAGAGTGAGATTATTTGGCAACATTTGTCATTTTAATTATAACGACAAATATTATTCCAGAATACAAGACTAAGCCGGGGTGTTGCAGGTGTGGCCATAATAGTTACTAAAACAGCCAATTAATAACACATGATCATCACTAGAGAAAAGTCATGACCTGGGACTTGTTAAATAATTGATGATGAGCGAATGACTCTGATCACTTGACTGTTCTGGATCTGATGTTCCCAGATGGAGTCACTTTGGTCGGGCTGCTTTGACTCCTGCCAGTGAGATTTGTTGTTGGCAGCAATGATGGGGAGAAATGTGGTGGAAACCATCTTCAGTGAGCCTGGGTTTTTTACATGTCTGAAAGTTGTTAATTTCATCTAAACTTAGGCTATACTTTGAGGAGACTTCTACTTTAATGATGCTGTTAAAGACAATCAAATTTCACTGCAATATTCCCCAGAACATTGACTATCCTTCTTGATAGTCCTACTGTCCACTCAACAAATCCAGGCATCCTGGAGGAGGCTGCCCGCTATTTTCAAAACCACCGATTTATCCAACGCAGCAGAAAAGTGGGTTCAATGGTTCAATGAAAGAGATGTTAAAAGACCTAATTCCATGTATTAAATTGCAGTGGTGAGCCATTAGGGCCAGCAAAGCCTTCTATGCTGGCCAAAACATACTCAGAAAAAAATTAACTCATAAATATTTTTAAATAAAATTAATTCTAATTAAGTTGGATGAAAACTTTTTATCCCATCTAAAAGAATTTCAGCTAGCTAGTGTTGTCACTGTCACTGTAAGTGGATGGAACTCATTTAGTTTACAGCGCTCAGACCAATCATCTTGTGAGATTGCAACCTCAGGACCTTCTAGCTGGCCCTATGTATAAGGCAACACGTACGTGTCCCATGATTGGATAAGCTCTCCCAAGAGTCTGACAGTCATTTTGCAACATACTGAATCTGAACTTGGAGATTTTTTTATCATTTCCCCATCCGTCTATCGGTTTACCGCTGTATTAGACCGCTGTTCATAAAAGAACCAGGATTATTTTCAAGTTATGCAAACAAGATGGACTTGAGAATTCATATAAATAACTGTCACAAGTTCAACACCATGGAATTTACTTCTAAAACCCTGGTGAGTGGGATCTGATTGGGTTTAAGTCCTAATGTGCTGCAGCTCTTGTGGCTTCAGTCCATCCTTCAGTCAGAAGATTAAAACAGATTCTTAATGGGTTACAGACTCCACATTCCACACAAATGTACAAAGCCCCGGGGAATCCAGATCATACTGTTCACATTCAGCCTGAAACAGTCTCAAGATGACAAAAAGTCTGCGACACAGACTTGTTTTCATCAGGTCACGGCCTATGAAGGAGTTTGTGATCGGCGGGGAGAGATTTTGAGAAATGATGTAATGGAAAATTAACATTTTCTTGTCTCAAGACAAGAAAGGCCCAAAATTGAAATAGTTAGGAAATTGATTAACACTTGGAACTAGTATAACTTAATATATGGACATATCATTAAATGAGCATTAAAAACATCTTATGATGTATGATAGATAGAATGGATATCTATCCATCATACATGATTTACAATGTTATTATGATGTTAGACTTTTTAACAGGCCTTTTCTCTTCTTCTGCTCTCAAGCCCTCATCAGTCATTAGTTTTTTCTTCATAGATCAAATAAAATACACACACACACACACACACACACACACACACATATATATACATATATATACACATATATATATAGATATATATACACATATAGATATATATACACACATACATATACACATATATATACACACATATATATACACATATATATACATACATATATGTAAATATATATACTAAGCTGTGGAGAACAGGCTGTTTGTGTGATACTGTCACAAGAAATATATTTTAGGTCGGATCTTATAATGAATGTGAAAAGTGTTTTTGGCCATGAAAAAATAACGAGTGGTTGTGTTTTTATCTCATTTACTTCTTCTGTTCAGAGTCCTCCACAACTATTTTTAAAACTACTCACAAATTGACCAGAGAACAAAGAAAAAAAGTCTGGTTAAATTTCTGGAAAATGAAAAAAAAAAAAATAAACAAGTTTCCCATGCATTTCGTGAAAATTAAAACCCTTTGACACAGCTTTAACCACTTTAAAATCAGAGGGTTCAGGGGGATGACATAACCTAGTGACTGAAACCTCGAATTAATGAAAGCAAAGCATAAAACATGACTGACGGCGTTTATTTCTGAGAGCCAGTACAATCTTCAAATTAGTTCACAGGAATTAAAAATCCATCATCCTGGCATCATTTCCATTTTTCCCGTGGCTTTGGGGACAAATTTGTCTCATGTCTGATGCTCAGTGTGATTTATGAATGTCTGTGTCGCAGACGTCACTGTTCCCATTAATGTATAGATTATTTCTCACTGCACTTGCAAAGCAAACAGATACAGTCAAGTGTGGTGTGTATAGGAAAGAACAGACTGAAGTGACTCTTATCAACAAAACTTGGAATAATGTTTAACTGTGAGCCATCATTGTGTAAAAATATATTTATATTTGAACAAACCAACATCTTCTGCTGATGTGCACGTTTGTGTCGAGTTTTACATTTCTAATCCAGTCTAAGCCAAACATGAGAAGCCGCACCGCGACCTGAGAACCCAAGATTTCAAAGATGTTTTCTGCACCAATGAAGCAGAACTCCAAACTCTCACTCACATCACACACAAGACACAGATTAGGTATCAGTCCAGAGCAAAAAAGATTTCCACAAACTTGCCCTCATGCACATCACGCAATGATGTTGGCGGAGTTAAATTTCACACAAGAGCAGACAGGCTTGCGTGCACGTACACAGTTACTAGCATTGTCGACGACAACGGTCCGTGAAGGGAGCACGGGCTGTGTGTCTGTGATCAGGCTGTCGTGGAGACAGCAGACCTCAGTCTAATAGATGACCCCACATGCTTTGATCTTTAAGAGGAAACCAAAGAGGATCCCTAAATTGGCATCACTTTTCCACATAAAATAGCCCACTCAGAGTTTTTCTGTCAGCGACTTAACGTCTGACTTGTTGCCTCCAGGAAATAAAATGCGTTGGAAACACTTAAAGCAGCACTTTGTAGTTTTGGGAACATGAAAAGTTGCGGGTGACAGGAAGCATTTTATTGGACGAGGGGAGTATCAGCCACCAGAGCAAAGTTTGAAAACACTTTGTTTAGACGTGTCGTTAGACTGATGGGCAGGGATGAAAAACATGCTGAGGACATTATGGAGGCCGGGACTTTACATCTCAGTGGCAAAATGGCAAATCAAAGTTGTTAGTTGGATTTGTTCACCACTGACAAAACTGGTGATGTCTAGTTCTCATGCACCAAAATCACCAGAGTAGTGGTGGTACAACTGCAGAGCTGCTGTTGGCACAACCACTGGTACACATTCCATCAATTCATCCATTCCCTGCTCCCTAATCCTGTTCAGGGTCTCAAGTGGAGTGGAAACCTATCCCAGAAGTCTTCTGATCAAGGTGGAAGCCAAGAAAAACAGCCTTGAAAAAAGTTTTTGTTGAAAGTTTAACAAGTCGGATTGGGGTAATGGTGTGGAGTTAGTCTAAAGTTAGGGTACGGACCAGACGTAAGATCTTCTTTACAGTTGTTGATTACGACATTGGTTATGCTAAGATTAGCTGATGGTGGGGGTGAGTTTAAAGTTAGGCCTAAAATGGGATTAGGGTTTTAGGGCATTGGTTGCAGCACAGTTGACATAAAGAAAAAAAAATGACATCACATGAAAACATCCCTCAAATCCTGACTAATTAAGACCATGACTGGGAGGATATTGTGTTTTAAAATGATCATGACTATTTACAATCCCTGACAATTACCCTGATCCTGTGGCCAGTTCAACCTTCAGCAAAAAGTCCTCTAAGATCATAGTCCAACCCGATCAGTCACAAAGCTGCTCTCAGTGTTTGTCTTTGTGAGTCATAAACAAAATCAGCCCTGTGTAGATATCGTATGCAGAGGCAGAGATTCTCTTCAGTTCTCAGGGATGGACGTCTATTACACTTGGGTTTACTGCATAAACAGTTATATGACATTGAGGATAAACGGAGAGGGTTGTGTTTACGCCGCAGAAAGATGAAGGAAGCGAGAAGAGAGATTGTAAAAACACAGATTTTCCCATCTCATAACCCTTCCTTTTTCTTTCCAAAGAAAGAAGACATCTTTTTTACCAGGTCAGATTAATCTTCCTGCCTGGTGGACTCATTTATTTTCCTGTCCTTGCTGCAACATTAGGTGCCCTTGTTACTGTGCCCACAGGCCAAATTTTTAACGCGCTGCTCTGCAGTCCTTCCAACAAACTCAACAGTGTCACACGAGGGCCATAAATCAAAACTATGATGAGGTTTGTGTAATGGTACAGTAGTGGGCGGTAGGGCAGAGTCTGCACTCAGTCACGCTACTGCTGCTGGTGTGGACAGATCGTCCTACAAAAACGGAAAAGGAATCAAGGACTTGCACCGTCAGCAAAAGTTCTGAGTGCTAAAGTTTCCTGAAAAGAGACAACGTGCACTGTCAACACTGAACGCCCCTGTTTTTTTAATCGATATAAATGTTGAACTTTTAAATGCCTTGATTCTATGAATTTAAATCATATACATGCAAAGCTTATACATGTATATATTGATAATGTCTTCTTTGCATTTTCTCTTATTTTGACCACAGTATTTGCCTCAGTCACCGCGTCCTCTGATTTAGATCAAGTCCCATCACGCCCTCGAGAGGACAATGATTTAATGACTGTTTACTAAATACAGGGAAATAATGACCATCATTCAGATTCCCTTTACTTAGAAACTTACATAAAAAATATAATATATGTGAAATAATTTACATGGAAATGATAAAAAAAAAAAGTCATCAAACTTCAAGTCTAGCTTGTAGCCTAGCTTGATTAGCGAAGGGCAGCGCTCCCTCTCATTGCTCTGTTCATGTCTCTCCTCTTCTACTCACATAAATATATACAGTATGTTTCTTTGCCACAATCCATTCCAAAGAGCATCTGGTTCCTCTCGGGCCTGTGGTCACAACACTAAGATGGTGCCACATCAAAGCTCCTTCCATCCAGCCCACAGAGCGCGGAGGGGTGAGGAAGAGGAGGGAGAAGGAGGAGAAAGAAGAGGAAAAAGAAAGAAAATCTGTGACAAATTCTGTTTTACACTCTCACACCACAAATCTGCCTTTGCTCAAAAAATAGCAGCACACATCTGTGGCGTTGGGTTGAGGATCCATCAATCTCGGCTCTATATGACTTCAGCTCTGGCTCCCACGCTCAGGAGGAGGAGGACGTGAACATTTTCTTGTTAGGTCCGACAGAGAACTGTTGCATGTCCTCAGAGTTTGGTGATTAAACTGAGCATTAGATGCAATTAGAAATCCTTGTGTGAACAACAAGGATGACGGGTGACTGAAAGTCTGGTCAATGTGTTTCCTCAGGCTGGAGCATGCAAAGACACACACACACACACACAGGGGGCGGGGGGGGATTAAATGCTGGTACTTTCTGAAATGTGACCTTCTGGCAATTTCCTCGTCGCTCAAAGCGCTGCTCGTACCTGTTGCTTCCTGCTGCCTCTTTGTGTTTGACAGCTGCGAACTCTGCACAGACATGTTTGTGTCAAATGGCCCGAACAATAATGAACAACTATTACACTGCATTAAGCCTTTGCTCGGAGGCATCGGCTGAGTGTCAGATAGATGAAAGCGCTGTGGCCCAGAAGGATGAAAAAGTTGGTAGTAGATGAGAGAAATCAGCAGTTCAAACACTGAGAACTAAACATTCCAATAATAAAAAAAAGCAGAAGCTCATTAATAAAAAAATTGTGATTCCCCATTAATGAATTTAGTGCAAGTCAAAAGGCAACAAAATACAAGTGTGGAATTATTTATCTATAACCATTAATAAGAGCCCAACAGTAGAGTTCAACACTGTAATGTGTATTTTTTTTTACTTCCAGATGTTGACAGTAAATAATTTTTGTTTTATCTCCAGAGATGAGGCCGGAAGAGGAGGATTTTAGCATAAAAGCATAGCGTGTAAAAATCAAAGAATGTCTGTCTCCCAGCTGCAGGGATGTGGTGTGAAATATAAAAGTTCTGGAGACAGAACTTCAGGTCCTGGTTGGAAGGATCTGTGGGTTCAAGGCTCATATCCCCATCAGTCTACTCACAAGTTCAGGATAGCATTAGGTATTATCTGATGTAGTGTCTCCTACGTATCCTATATACCTCTTGACTGATTGAAAGACAGAAAAAGAGGGACAGACAGACGGACAGACAGGTAGATAGTAAAAATCATTCTTCCCCATGAGTTAAAATGTTTATCAAGTACATTTCTCAAATTGACTGAAGGGAGAACTTAACTGTAGGAGCCAGACACACAACAGTCATTACATGAAATCATATGGAACAAAAACAAGCTTTGGAAAAATGTTCCGTCTCTTTAAAAGACAAGGGCCGAACTATAGCAGGTAATGACAGCAGATCTTTTTGGCTCCATCTCCCACTGTCTGTCATGCTCCATCCAACGGAGCAATCTAAACGCTCCTCAATCTAAAGTGTTCCTCAGCTCACTGTTCCTCCTCCTCATGGCCATGCCAGAGTCTTTGATGCTCACAGCTGCCTGTCACACCCAGGGGAAAACCACTTGGACAGAAATAAAGCTGCGTCTCCGTACGTCTCCTCCTCTACAGAACCGTAGATTCTGTTTCACACATTTTGTTTCACAACTTGCATCAGGGTGAAATTTTGACCTGCAAACATTATAATACTGAATAAATGTCAATACCATGTGCTGCTGCACAGCAACAAAGAGAAGCCAGTGAACAATGCTAGTCAGCCAGAAAAAAAACAGATGTTTCCAACTGCTCAAACATTCTGTCTCCATCCATCAAATCCTGGACATGAAGCCTCTCAGGAATCGGAACCCTCACTACAGTATATAATAAAAAAAGAAAACTCCCTCAAATATACAGTATACTATCTAGTGTATGAAAACTCTTTAAAAGATTACAAACCTCAAACTTGATACAAATCTAGATCTGTTAATTCAAAACTCGACATTGCTGCTGTAAATCAGAAGCAAATGTGATTTATCAAGTCATGTTGGGGGAAAAAAAATAAATCAAAACAAATAAAAAATACACATCAGTGCCATTTTGTCAACAGAGTTAAACAGAGTTTTTTTTTTATGTGGGAACTCTGTGGGAGGATCGAGGTTTTCTTACGAGGCCTCCTCACAGATTTTCTTTTCTCCATCGTTAGTCCTCGTTGCCCACTGGCCACCGGAGGAATTCATGGTGTATATTTATGGCTGCTGTCGTAGCCTTGGCAAAAATCTGTGCAGCTATGGTCCGCATGAAGACCTTTGCTTCCTCTGCCTGCTTTATACGGAGCAGGGCGGTGACGTGTCGGCCCGTCTGTTCACCAAGCAGCCTGCACCACAGACGACAAACAGGGGCTTTTCAGAGAAGATCGTGGGCCAGAAGGAGACTGTGAGCCACCAAAACCACAAGAACGCTAACTGTGGCACGGCAGCGCAGCAGCAAAAGCCCCTTTTATGACAGTTGGGGAGGAGGAAAGGTGGAGCTGGATCGTGAATAGCCGCTGTCATCTGCTTTTTCATTGTCTTCACCGTGTTGTTTTTCTTTGCTAAATTGAAGCAATTTACTGCCTCGTGCACTGCAGAAAACAAGCAGCAGTAGAACCAACAACCTCAGCACTTCTGAAACTCACCCAAGGTAAACACTTTATCACAGCAAACATGTTGCCGTCACAGGGGGAGCTTAGACTTTATCCCTCTGCGCAGGAGTAACAGCTTTTTATCACATTATATCAGTTTCTGCTCATCGTCAATCACCTCACACTCACCGGAGCACGGACGGCTCTCCTACAGGAAGGAGCTGCTCAAATCTTCATAAATATTACTGTAGCATCTGGGTCTTTAAGTTCCATGATTTATGTCACGCTACTGCACTCTGACATCTGAAGTGGGTTTCACTCTGAGACTAAAGTTCACCTGTTGCCTAAAAAAAACCCCAAAAAACAAAACAGACTCACCTACAATCCTCTTAAGTCCAAAAATTTAGACTTTTTTCAATAAAATATGCATGAAATCATCCCTTATTTAGTTAAACACACACTATATATGTTTCTTTGGAATATATTTTTCATCACAAAGCTACATACAATATTCTTTATAAAACAGCAACCTAAAAAAATCTGAGTAAATATAGGTTGATGTTGATGTGGACCTTTTACATGTCTAACACAAGCGTCCATCTGCCCAAGTGCCTCAAGTCTTAGACGTCTTGGCCCAACTACCACCTCTGCTGGGTCTCATGCTTATTGCCAACGAAAATGTAAATTCAGAACAGACATGTTACAAATTTACTAAACAACAGAGAGAGATGACAAGATTAAGAAAAAGCCCAACAGCTCCTTTGGCCTCATCATGTTTTTCCTTTTCCTTCAGTTGTTGCCGGGGCTTTTTTTTTTTCTCAAGTGTAATTTCGCCTTTGCCCCACAGGCCTTTGTATTTCAAAGACCACCTCCACAAT
Organism: Paraplagusia blochii; assembly: GCA_016785265.1. NCBI lineage: Eukaryota > Metazoa > Chordata > Actinopteri > Pleuronectiformes > Cynoglossidae > Paraplagusia > Paraplagusia blochii. Next base: position 14,846 of record JAFBJS010028008.1, read on the forward strand.
GGGATCTCTCATTGCACATGGGAGTATTTACCAACGCAGTGCAGATGAAAAGACCTCCTCCTCCTCTTCCTCTTCCCTGCCTCCCCACCAACTCATTTTCTTCCTCCTCTTTATTTCTGTTTTCTGCTCCGAGTCTGGATTGATTTAACTGTACTACACTAAGTCGTCTGAAACATACTGAAACCTACAGAACCTGGAGTCAGATGTTGTTCACCAGACTCTGGGCTACTTCAAGTGTTTGATTCAGTGTTTGGTTGTTGCGGGGGGGAGAAAGCCACAGGTGGCAGAGGATCAATGTTGGCCTGTGAAGTCAGTGCATTGAGAATATTTGCAAAAAGCCTTAAGTTAAGTGATCTGCTCCTGAAAAAAGTGCCTGTTGTGGCCAGTGGAAAATATAGTTTATTTATCCTTACTTTATCAATTAATATAGTTCATCAAGTTCATCAATGTTATTGTAAGGGCAGTTACCAAATACCAACTATTGCTCTGCATAAAAACAATAGCAAAGACAGATTTATTGTAGTCCCTGCCTCCTCCACCCCCCGGTATAAATATAAATTAACAATTAAATCACCAGTTGAACAATTTACACCCCATCAGTCAAAATGAGGTTCATTGTGTGCCACTCCCTCATCCCTCTGTCTTTTTACAACACCCTGTGGAAATGACACAAACATCCACAGCGAGACAGAGAGAGAGAAGAAAACTGAATACAGAGCAGAAGACATCCAAGTCTGCAGAACATGGTTCCAATCAGAACCAGAGAGAGAGAGCCAGCATGAAAAAATATCTCCATTCACGTTTGTCTGCTCTGGCATTTACACAGAGGATAAAAAGCTAAATGTGAAGGAAAAATCTGATAAGGAGAGAAATCTGAATATTTACTGACACACGTTCCTTCATATAAAAAAGAGGAAATGTAATAAAGGAGAGCTTTTTAAAGAATTCTCTCAAGTCTCACCGAGTCTTTTCACACTAAGGTTCCCTTTTTTTTCTGGTCTCACACACATCACATTCCTGCTCAGACACAATAGAAGTGCAGCCATGCTTTGATTAGTCTCACAGGGGTCAACACCCCAGAACAGGCTTCCTGGTTTCACCTCCCTGCCTTCTCTCCATCCCTCTATATGTGTCTCTTTTTAATAGTGTTTCTGGGCTTCTCCCAAATCCCCTCAGCCTGTTTGACCGGATCTTCTCCTGAACTTTCCCAGCTCATGACAAGAAGAAAGAGCAGCCAGGGAGAAAAGAAGGTTGGACTTCCAGAGTGTGAATCCAGGATTAGAGGAAAAAAGCCAATACCCTGTTCCACACAGGGGTGGACGGCCGAGGGGGGGGGTTAAGACTCCAAACAATAGAAGTCAATTACAACACTGGAAAAGTCATTGATGGAGATTACTCCAGATTACTAGATGAGTAAATAAAGTAGTTTAAAGTAGAATTCCTAGTATATGTTATACAAACTTTCTGGCAGTGGCATCCACAAACCTCTAAGTCAGAATTGCATCAGTATCTACAAAGATACACTGATCGACATACATCAGAGGTGGACAATACTTTTTGACTCCACAATGGGTCCCACAATTGGACACAGGGGCCAAGTCAAAACCTAAAATACTAAATATCTTATATTCTTTCTGATGCCATCTACTGAGGAACTGCATGCATTACAGGGAAAAAGGCAGAAGTATGATAGTACAAATAAATTATTTAACTTGGACAAGGCACTGTGTAGGATTCAGTAACACTGTCACCAAAGTCCCTGTCCATTCAGGACATTAACATTAAAATACAGTCAGTCGGACTGTAAGGTATTTGTGTACATGTGTAACGTGTACTGACTGGAAGGAAAGGGAGGTTCAGGGACTGCATTGCAGACACTACCTGTGTTCAAAGGCTTCAGTCTCTGATGAAAGACCAAGAGCCTGAGGGTCAAAGGATCAGAGAGAGAGAGAAAAAAAAAACTGCCAAGAACTATGAATCGGAAAGAGGCTGAGACTCAAGGCCAAGGTCACACACACTCTCTCTCACACACACACACACACACACACAGGCGTTGATAAATCTTTGTTCTTTCACCCTGTGGGTAGACGGACCAGTTGATGACAGGTTGCTTGAGAATTCAAGAGCCACATTCGGAGAAACGTTTGTAGAAATATATGATGTCCATAAAAAACTTTAAATCTACGGTTCATTAAGAACTAGAACTAAATTTAATAATAAATAAAACAAACATTAAATAATACAGAAAACTTAACTCTAAACAGGTTATTTCGCAATACTGACCAATATCAATAAATGCTGCTGTTTGCCCCCAAAACTGAAGTAAACATGTCAGAACCACACATGGTCTTCTTTCTTCACCTTCCGGCTTGTCCCTTATTCAGGGGTTACCACAGAGACAATTTCCATCTCCCCCTGTCCTCTGTATCTTCTACTCTACCTCCATGTCCTCCCTCACTGCATCCATAAACCTCCTCTTGGTCTCCAACCTGCTATAGCCTCATCTATGGGATATTTCTTCTACCAATGCATCCACTGTCCCTCCTCCGAACATGTCCAAACCATCTCAATCTGTCTCAGAAAACTGACCATCAAAGTAGATGAAGAGATCTTGTAGGTGAGGAGCGGGCTGCTGTAGAGAATGTGATATTGGAATAAGAAGACAGTGGAGCAGCAGGACAGGTGTGATGGGGTCGGTAGTTAAGGTTTAAACCTGTCAAGATCTCATAGTTTGGTTTGCAAATAATCTTAATATTAGAAGAACCATAATATAGATTTTTTTTAGCATACTATTTTTAAATTGAAAGGGTATTTTTTTTTGTTTCAGTTTAGTCATTGAATAGGGTGAGGGAGACAGGATCCCGTGCTACAGGGCTGACTCAGCTTGGGTTGGTTTAGAATAAAACCATGAAACCTTATTATATTTCCTCCTTTAATGTCACATGCGCGACCCAAACACACAGATACAGACACGCGCAGTCATGCACACGCCGCTCCACGCCCACAGGGTGTAGAGCGGGGCGGGAGAGGGGAGTCCAGTCCTCTCCGTGGAGCGAACACGCTCCCAAACGGCACCGACATTCCGGGGCGCACGGAGATCGCGCGTAAAAGCGACAACTCGATGAAATTCACCAGTAGAACGATCTCACTCCCATGATGTCTCATCTCTAACCCACCCGCAGACTCGGATTGTTTCCCCTCCGCTCTGTCCTTCTGGACCTGTTGCAGCGAAGCGGAGTAGTTTCCTACGGAGCGAACAATGTCGCCCGGGCATCACTGGATATCACCGCGCCGCGCCTGGGAGCCATAATGTACAAGAATCGTGAGGAAAGGACGGGATAAAGGAAGACGCTGCCCTGCAGAGACAGGACTGATCCGAGGTCCGTCAAGTTAGTTCTCGTCTCCCAGGATGTGCTGCAGAATGGTTCTATCATCTGCACTGCTGCTGCTGCTGGCTGTTTGGGGTAAGATGGTAATTCTATCTTTCCTGCGTCCATTTACTAGTGTTTTATTTTATTATAATTATTAATATTTTTTATTATTTTCCCCATTCATCTTTATTGTTTTCATTGCTTTCATAATTTCTTATATCTTCTGGATCATTCCTCAAAAGTTCATCATAAAAACTGTGTATTAATACTTGTTTCTTCCTCCGACATCTACTTCATCTTCATCCAATATTTGCTCTTCCTTTAACTAGATTTCTCTTTCTTCTTGTTTATTTTCCTTTCCTTCATGTTCTGCAAATTTTGATTTCTACTATGAGCTGCAATTCTACCAGTTGTACTAATGCTTACTTTGCTCAATTTCTACATTTTCTTTATCATCTTAGTGATTAGTAAGTTACTATTAGTACTATTGTTACTACTGATACTATAGTAGTAACAATAACTGAAGTTGTTCTAGATAAATAAAAAAAAGAAATCAGCTGTAAACAGGGTTTCGTACTTTTACCCCACGTGTTCACTCTCCTGCCCCCAAAACAATATTCACCTGTACCTTCTAGTGACCGTGTTAGGATAAAAGACGGAGTATTTCGGAGTCCACTTATCCTTAAGTGCATGTAAGTGATTTTAACAGTCACTGGAGTGGTGTGTTATTGTAGGCTGTCACTGTGGCATTGAGAATGTACAGACAGGCCAGATACCTGAGAGCTGTATATTTCACTGAGGGAGAAAACAGCTAAGACAGTGGAGCGGCAGCATTGGCTTCACATTGTCATTTTCTAATAAAGAAGATTTTAAAAAGGACGGGACAATGTTTTTACCAGTGTTTCTGATGGAATTTGTACTTGTTTTTTCATTTAAAAGAAATTCTATACATTTTTAAAAAAGTCTTTGTGCATTTAATGCATCCATCACTTCACTGCGTTATTAACAGGATGAGTAAATTAAATATAAACAGTATATATCTGTCCCACCAGTCACCGACAATCACTTCACGACATAAACTGTGAGTTTTTTTTATGCAGAAACAAAGCTCGTTCACCTACATGATGAACGGTGAAATACTATGAGCTTGTATTGAGGGTTTATTTAACAGATAGTTTTCACTTCTCATATGCGAAGCATGAAATGTAACCAGTAATTTAAAGAACAGTGTCGTATTAAATTATCAAAACTATAACCAGAATTATTAACAAAGGGATGTAGACAAATCAAGATAAATTCTGTTAATAAAAAATAGAAAAATTTGCAAAAGAATAAAAAATCCCAGGACATATCACAAGGCTTTGAACTTGATATAAAATGGTCATACTTAAAAATAAAAGATTTTACATTGACTTTGCACATCTGGTTTTAAATGAGTCAAAAGTGTCATGCGTTTCTTTCTCCTCCTCTGTCTTTTTTCATGTCCTCCACGGTCATTGCCAATTTCTGCGAAAACACAAAGAGCAGTCCTCTGTCTGGTCTGCGTTTTGGTACTTTTTTTTTTTTTTTTTTCCCATAAACACTGTGGAGTCTCTCTGTTTGTCAGGGGTCCCAGTTCTGTTACCTCACCAGTGGAATTAGGCCATCTGGAAATGTTCTCTGTGGTTTAAGACTCTGGGAGTTTGACTCTTTGATTTAGATAAAGAGCAGCAGTTTGTGAAAGAAGAAGAAGCAGCAACAGCAGCAACAGATCCCAAGTATCTTGGATTCTGGCCTTAATGAGGGAATATTTTTGTTTTTATTAGTTTGTATAAAGATAATCAAGCCCAGCCACGACTATCTTATATAAATAAATCATTAAATATTTGGAAGTAGAAAAGGAGAGCAGTTTTAAAATAAAACTACACTTTGACCTCTATTTTAATCCTTTCCTCATTTATGTCCCCGTTGGTCTGTTTTCCTTCAGCTGCCTCATGTCTGGTTTTGATCCCATAAAAAAGATTTGTCACTAAATATATAATAGGTTTAAGAGGAAAATAAGAAAAGAATGTTTTATGAGCGTTTAATATTTTTACCAAACCACAATTCTTGGCGGTCTGTCATTTATTTAAATGTTTTTACAGATTAGAGAGTAATTTGCCGGCATAAAAACAAAAGTGGACAAAAACATGAAAAACACAAATACATTTATTGCTAAGTGCATCATTTGACTCCAGCTAAAAAAAAGACATCGGCAGCAACTTTTATTGCATTAGAAAGGCTTCCATTTGCAATTAAAATATATTATTTAACGTGTAAATATAGAAAAAAACCCTTTGTTTCATGTCAAAAATTGTCGCAAGTCTGTCGGCTTTATCTCTTAGACGCCAGGTCAAACTTCTCCACCCTCGACATTTGTGTACAGTATGAGCACCACATTTAGATCGTGTGTTGATGTGCCCATCTGCTGGAGAAGAGTTGTGAGGTATTCTACACTGACAGCTGCTGCTACCGCCAAAGAATACAGTAGTTGTCATCGATAGCAGTAGCTACAGTCAGTCAAAGGTTTCACCTTTATTGAATATTCATTTTTATCACTTTTTAGGGACCGTTTGGAGGACATTGATATGTTTTTTTTATTGGTAAACAAAGATAATGTGGCTGTCATTTCTCCTGTGGTCATTAAGTCGCAAACCACTCTCAAAAAATTCAAACCAAGCAAATTAATTTTCCCCCCAAAAAAAGCCTTTGAAAAATCACGTCTTTTAACATACTCACTTTATACAGCAGCAATTTTCTAAAATTAAACATATGCTCAACAGCTGATTCAGATTACTTGGCTGATTTTTGTGCGACCCATTCAGAACATGTCCGCGACCCACTTTTGGGTCGAGACCCACCAGTTGAGAACCACAGCTACAGACAACCCTACAGTAGAGGTTAAGTGCACTTTAGGGGTCCCAAGAACTTCTCCCTACAGTCACGCATAAGAAAAGCATTTTAACCTCAACTAAATCCTTGATGCTTTGAGTAATATAACAAATTCAACAGTAGGTAAAACACTTTTTAAACATCCCGTCTTTCCTCACTGGAAAACAAGAAAAACACAGAGCGATCGAGGGAGCAATGAAGAAAATTAAAGACACAAAATACAATTAACCTGTAGAACAATATCGGCCAACTGTTGTCACCTGACATCCGGCTTGACAAAACTCCCGTCCTCTAATCAACCAATGACGTAAACCTGGTCTGAAGATCGTCAATTGCATTGAGTCTCAGCCAAGATGCTGAGGAGTCACTTGTGGTCAAGGAACCACAGGTTACATTTCCCAGGTTTCATTAGTGGAGTCAAGTTTGGGAGATATAGCCCTTACAAACCTTCAGCTCCTCCAGACCACAACACTATCAGCTATCATGAAAATATGCGTCTCCCATTATTTAAATTGTGGTATGTACACACAATATGTCACATCGCTGCAGGGCCGACAAAAAGACAAAAATCTCTGAGTGATTCTTCAGGCATGAGGTCAGGTCTACGCCTTCAGGGTTGAAGGAGAACGCTGTAACAATGTACCGGCAGGATGTACATAATGGAGTGGCCCACAGGGTAACCCACAATGTTTCTTTGGACGCCTCACACTAGCAGCGAGGTCATGTGTCATTACAAATGCGACCTCTCCCTTTGAGCTCACACACCACCTCGGTGGGTGTAAAAACATCTGCGTGAATCTTCTGAGATTTGAGAATCTTTTAATCAGTCTCTGTCCCTGTGGTGGTGTTTTTAGTCTCTGATGAAAACCAAAGCAAAGACCGCAGCTGCATTCCTTGGCATTAAACGATAGCATCAGGCATGTTGGGTCTGATAGAAAGAGTTGAGTGCGTGGTCTTCGTGTTACAAAATTTGGTTGGAATCGTGCTAGAAAACCTCTCTGGTCTTTGTTTTTTTTTTTAATTGTAATTTCATGTGGTGCATCAGGAATCAAGGTGTCAATTGTGAAGACCTTATATCTTAACACATGTATAGTTCAGGTGTAACCATTGAGTCTGATTATAGTTCTTTTAAGATTAAATATTAAACTCTGCTGAGAGACACTGATGACTCTGCGGTCTGCCTGTGCTCTTCCTGTAACAAGATAATAAACAAGCTCTCACAAGCTTTAATCTTTTCACCACAAACATTTTCTAATAATGTCACCAATACAAACTTGAATTCATCTACAGGAAATGTGTGGTCATTTGATTGTTTAGTCTTTAATTAATCCAGGAAAGATTTGGACAAACAGGGACAGAAGTAACAATCCGATATTTCACGTAGTTAAAGCCGCAGTTTCTACTCTATATGACTCTGCAAAAACACCTCAATTCTACATATATTTCTGTGCCACTGATTCCTTGTCACTGTTCACTCACTCAAAGAATTCTGTCTTTCTGTTACATCAGGTTGGACAGAGGGGTCCCCGCGTCACTCATCAGACATCCACACCAATCATCTCACTCAGGAGAAAAGCCTCAGTCGCTCAGACTCTAAGTGCCAACACATGTTGAAGCATCTTCACAATGGAGCTAGAATCACTGTGCAGATGCCCCCTAATGTGGAGGGCCACTGGGTGTCAACCAGGTAAATAAATGCTCGCTCTGGCACAAAAAGATTTGTAAAAATATATATACAAACAGACACAAGCTATAATAATAATAGAAATAAAAATACAAACATAAAAAGGGTCAGAAAATTCATTTCTATGAAATACGTTTTCTCTATTATATAATATAATATATTAAAGTATTTTCTGTCTTGTTTCAGCTGTGAGGTGAGACCTGGTCCAGAGTTCTTGACTCGCTCCTACATTTTCTATACCAACAACACCTTCCAGGCTCATCAGTTCTACTACGAGGACAACCACTGCACCAGACCCACACACACCCTGATCATCAGAGGCCGTCTGCGCCTGCGTCAAGTCTCCTGGATCATCCGAGGAGGCACCGAGGCGGAGTACAACCTCCTTCACGTACAGATAGTGTGTCACTCGGCCACCAAAGCCAAAGAGCTGAGCCAGAGGCTTCACCACTGCTGTCCTGGGGCAATGAAGGGCCCCTTGGAGCCCAATGTCGTCTATGAGTTGTGGAGCGAGGAGGGCTGCTACAACTGCTCCAAGGAACTCAACTTTGCCATGCACGAACTACAGCTGCTGAGGGTGGAGAAACAGTACCAGCACCACAACCTGGACCACATGGTGGAGGAGCTGTTTCTGGGAGACATCCACACGGAGCCGTCACAGCGCCTGTATTACAAACCCACCAGCTATCAGACGGCTCTGCAGAACGCTAAGGTCAGTTTCCTCTGGATGTGTCTCTGACTCTGACTTACAGCGGCTTAGAATCTGTTGCTTTTCTATATTGACTAACTATAAAGAAACAAAAAATAAAGTTTGGCCAGCACTGGACTGGACGTCCTGTTTTCACAAGGGTCTTCCCACAGTCAGCTGTGTTCAAGTCACGACTGCAAACATGCAGAAAAGTCATGAGTTTTCCAAAGACGGAAAAAACAAAACAAAACAAAAACCACACAGTAGCACGACAGGAAACCTTCCCACCGTCCAGATTTTTTTTGTGTTTGTTGGAACGCAGTAGTTTTGTTTTCTGCCCCAGTGAATAACCTCTGCTGAACTCCACTCCCGCTGTGCCAAGCATCCACACCACACAGACCACACACAATAAGGAGAGTCTGGACTGACCTTAAAGGGACAGGGCAGGTTATGGGAAGTGATGTTGGAGGTCTTTCTGTGCTGCTAACTCTTCAACACTGGACCTCACTCTGGTACAAGGTCGGAGGTCACGTTACCCTGCCACAGTGTTGACCAGTACAAACCGCCAATAAAATACATCAAATCAATCTTTCTTCAACGATTCTATCTATAAGGTATTGATGTTATCTTCTACATCTGGCCTGGTTACAGTAGACAGATGTTTTCACTGTCACCCTTCAGAGATATCACAGTGAAGCCTCCATAGCCTCCATCATAGGGCGGATTGATCGGCTGTGATGGAACCAGCCCCCATGGGGCGCTGTAACCACCGGAACTGCCTGCTTGCAGGCTGTCCAACCAGAGAGTTCAACCTGTGGTATTCCAGGAAATTGGAATATTGTGGTTGTAATGTGGAGGTATGCCAGACACTGTGGTGGCTCTGGTTACATGCAAACATAATTTTGCACAGGGATTTTTTTTCACTAAATTTTTGCCCAAGGTGACGTACGTGGAATTGTATCTTTATAGGTAGAGTTAGAAATACAAGTGCCGTTTTAGGAAAAAGAACTTTACAATTAAGTTGAACTACATTTCACGTTGAATTAATTTTGATAATGAGTGAAAAACTTCATCTCAAGTCATTTTGAGAAATTTAACAGAAATTGTCATTCAACTCATTCAAGTAAAAAAAAAACCCACACTTGTGTTACTTAATTATGAAATCGAAAAAAACATAACTAAACTATGACTAAAACTATGATGACTATAATTGTTGCATATATATATAAATATATATAATATAGGTGTGTGCATTATAATATAGATACAGTATCTCCATATACATATTTATAAATAATAAGTGGTATCAGTAGTAATAGTTGTTCGAGTAGAAGATGATGATGGAAAACATTGAATCATTGTCACAGCCCCTAAATAAGGGACAAGCGGAAATCAGCAAAACCATTAGTTCAAAACAATTTATTATATAGAAAAAAAAACAGAAAGAAAGAAAAAAAAATCCGCTTTGGACATCAGCTGAGTTAAAAAAATCTGATCTTAACAAATCTCTAGTAGGTTCACACAGTGATCCCAGTTCATATCCACATAACCAGAGTAACACTGCAGTGTTTTTGTGATGTAATGTAACTGTACCTCCCTGAATGTCAAGTATCTGACAATTGACAAAAAAAAAAAAAAAAAAAAACAACCAGTTCTCATTGGAACTCACACAGTCAAGTACATCTTCAGATCTATACGTTCCTGCAGCTGCCGATTCCTCACTCCTGCCTCTGTCTCTAACCAGTTCTCATTGGAACTCACACAGTCAAGTACATCTTCAGATCTATACGTTCCTGCAGCTGCCGATTCCTCACTCCTGCCTTAACTTCTCAGTGTAAGCCGTTTTTCTAGGGTTTTTTTTTTTATGGCTGCAGTGAGTATCCAATCCCCTAATCTGAAGTTGGTGCCAGTAGTTTGTGGTCATGGGATGGATTTCAACAGTGATGGAGGCGGAGCAGCACACAGTGTTTTTAGGGCTCATTGCTGTGTTTTCCGTTGCCTGGTTGCAGAAATGACCGTTCAATAATAAAAATAATACACGTTCAGAAAGAGACGCATTTTTAGGTTTCAGTGATGTTGTTCATGTCCCTCATACACTCACTGCTTTAATGCTTCCTTGAGGACCGGTGATAAGAATCCCTAGAAAGTCATTCTGCAGATTAGATTCTGCAGTAGCTTCTATGATACACACATGCACACACACTCAGACACACAACTAGCCGCTCATAGGTTTTCTAAGAAGAGCTTTGAAAGCCTGATGTTTTTCTGGTCTCCATAAAGTGTTGGCCTCTGGACCTCGTCCTCCTCTGACTACGATGGTAATCCCTAAAATGCCCAGATGATAAATGGACCGCGGCCAGAGTTAAATTCACTTAAAGAATTCTTCCTCATCCACCGTGACTCTGATTGGTCTTGTGTTTGTGTGTCCGCAGCTCAGTTCTTAGTGTTTAGAGAAGGTCTGTAAATTAATGTATTCCTCATGTCTTTGTTTCCAGTAAAGGGAGAACAACTGCTGGGAGGATAAACTAATAGAGGAATCTCATTTAAAGGTTTTATGGTTTGGGCTTTGATTGATTTGATTATAATGAAATATAAAAACAAACGATTTGATGAGCGACCTTTAAGGTATTTATATTAAAAAAAAAGTAAACATTTATTCAACTATGTTGCGTTGGAAACCCATTAAACTTTAACCCGTATATGGAATATATTACCAATTCAGCCTGTGCAGTAAGTCTTAACAGAAATACACAATACAGCCCACAGAAGTATTACAAAACACTTAAATACCAGACAATGAAAGGCAAAGTAAGCTCAGGAATCAAGAGATGAAAAACTTGTTCAAAGACCTGACTGGACCACGTGCAAGGATTTGGGCTCTGCAGCGTTACAACGTAAACAAGTATTATTTTACCAAATACTACAGTATTTGAGAGGAACCCTGGCTTTGTTATGTATTTAGTTTTTTTTTTCAACTAAGAGAAATGTAAACTAAAATGAAACCCCACTGTAATTTTTTTACATATTAAGAAAAGCTAAAGAACATATTAAAACTTCTCCTTACCTGGACCGAAGTTCTTCTTTTGAGGAAGGATGAGGTTCATGTGGCAGAACAGGCTGAAAGGAGCAAAAAACATTTAATTAAACAAAAATAAAACCAGAATAAAATTTTTTTTTTTAAAAAATCACACATGCTAAGACCAAAGTATGTACAGTATGATAGAATATCTTGGTCTGTGAGGCTGAGAAAGTCTATATGACCAAAGTGCTAAACCTGGTGGGCCATATCTGGGCTGTCAGCCCTTGTTTGTCCACTTCTCATCCACAGTCATTTACCCACATACTTAAATTAATGAGGCTTTTGGGGAAAAGATTAAAATTTCTCCGCTGAGACTCATATTTAAAGATGATGACTTTATTTGATGTCTATTTCATGTGACTTTAAAATCAAGTGGGGGAAAATCCATTTCCTTTTCTGCCTTGCTGCTGTGGCAGATGTTTTTTTTTTAGCTGGCAACCTCACTGTATCTGTACCTTTGACCCCTTCAAACCTACACACTGTTATTATATTTAATTCAGTTTGGTGCCGGAGCGTCAAGTCTCTCACTTTTTCCATTTATTTATGCAAAGCTAAGCTGTAGTTTGCCTCCATGGTGTTTCTTACACGTTCTCATGTAAGAAACAGGAAAAAAAAAAACCTAAACCGATGACCATGGTTGAATAACAACGACCATTGTGGTGAATTTTGGGACAAAAACGAACTGATGTTTAAAGTGGTATTAAGGCTTCCTGCTCGAAATGCAACTGGACCCACGACAGCATAGATACGTGGTCACACAGCGACTGGAGGTCTTCATCATGTTCTGTTGTCTGACCAGAACTCCGCCTTTTACTGTAAAACTGTGTGTGTGATCAGACTGGGAAACTGCTGGAACCTCCACTGGTTTCCACAACGTCCCCAAGGTTTCAGACTGAAGGAAACAGTTTATCCTCCTTCACCTCTGAACTGGCGCCAGACGTTCTTCATGTGGATTTCATGACACAATTTAGTCATGGTGGACTAAAAAGGCAGTCACCACACGCACAGACATTTCATAAAACAGGATGGAGAAGGCCTGTCTTTAGTTACTTTTTTAACATACCCACAAAGTCCTTTCTGAGCTTTTAATAATAAAAAAAAAAACTCAACTTCAATATTCACATGGGTAAGTTAACAGAAACAGGAATACAACAACCTACAATTCCTCCAACAACTAACAGCAAATTCAGACAACCTGTCAAATAATAAAATGTGTCTCAGAGCGTTTTGACTTGCTAACTAATTATACCAATAATTCTAAAAAACATTTGTCTCTGTTGCTTGCAGAACCATGACAACAGCTGCATCGCCTGTCGTATCATCTACCGTTCCGATGAGTTCCACCCGCCCATCCTGCCCCCACGTGCTGACCTCACTGTGGGTTTGTACGGTCAGTGGGTGAGCCAGCGGTGTGAGGTCCGCCCCGAGGTTCTCTTCCTCACCCGCCACTTCATCTTCCATGACCAGAACCACACATGGGAGGGCTACTACTACCACTACGCCGACCCCAGCTGTAAACACCCCACTTTTACCATTTACGCAAGAGGGCGCTACAGCCGAGGACTCCACTCCACCCAGGTCATGGGTGGGACGGACTTTGTCTTCAAAGGTAGCTGCAACTGTTTTTCTTTCAGACCTTGTAGCAGCATAAATAAAATCAACAGTTATAACGTAACATCATTGACACTGAAGTTCTGACAAAGATCCTATTTATTTGATAAAATGTAGGACAGTTTCATGTTTTTGTTTTAATAATTATAATAACTTAATAACTGATACATGCATTACGTACCGTAGTAAAAAAAGTCTTTTATTGCTGCCGCAATAAAAATGTAAGGCTTGGTTTGCTTCAGGAGGAGGAGCCAACTGTCCACTGAAGTAAAGAGAATGTAACAAAATTAACACAAGACAAATTAATCTACAAATTATTATCAAAGACAAAAACAAAATTAAGGATTGGAAAACTACTCCTAACAATCCAATCTCTTTTCTTTAGTGAACCACATGCGAGTGACGCCCATGGACTTGGCCACCACCTCCCTCCTCAATGTCTTCAACGATGACGAGTGTGGAGAACAGGGCTCCTGGCAAGTAGGAGTGGAGCAGGATGTCACTAAAACTAACGGATGTGTAGCTCTGGGGATAAAACTCCCACACACCGAGTACGAACTCTTCCGCATGGAGCAGGACGCCCAGGGCAACTACCTGCTGTACAATGGTCAGCGTCCCAGCGACGGCTCCAGCCCGGACCAGCCGGAGAAGCGGGCCACGTCCTACCAGATGCCCCTGGTGCAGTGCTCGGCCAGCAGTCATCACTTTGACTACAGCCCGGAAGATGACGTTGACAGGCTGCTACTGCACCGTAATGGCTGCAGCGGGTGGAGAACGGGCGGCCAGGAAGTGGTCACACTGACTTTGATTGTCCTTGTCACATCTTGGCTATTTTCCTGTCAGTGCTAAAGAGCAGCTGGACACAGGACAGGAGCGTGGATTTCAAGATCACAGAGGAGGAAATAAAAAAAAACAACTTAAAAACAAATATTAACTTTTGAGGAGGATGACGAATGGTGCAGTGATCTTGTGAACTCCTTGCCAGTGACCAGAGACTCCAAAACTGCTGCACCACAGACACTGCACTTTACAGGGAAACCAAAGACTGACTTCTGTCTGCGTTTGGACAAATGTCTGTATTTCCACACAGACTTGAAAGTATTTCATACAGTGTATTTACTGACAACTAGTGAGTCATTTTGAGTTTGTTGTGGAGAAATAAAAGAATAGCCATGTTTTTCCAACACACTGACAGCAAAGATACAGTTTATACTCCACTTATGAATCAGCATCAACAGTAAACCGAACTTCTGTTTGTATTAAAACTTTTTATTATTATTACAATAAATGGTTTCTTTCTAATTTTATTCATCTTTTATATCTTGGCTGGAAGTAAGGTAAATAAATGGACATTCAAGGAAATATATTTCATGAAATAAATACCCATAAAATTTCAAAATAATTACAGACTAAGGTTAACTTTTTTGTTTTGAGGATAATAAAGTATTTTTTTAAGTTCCCAGGCAGATTGTTTTTTTTTTTAACTTCATTAGACATTAGTTTAATTTCATGTATCCCTCATTTGAAGTAAAACAATAATAAATATGATTCGTAATCATATCACATCTTACCTACAGCAGTATCTTATTGTGGACTAAGCCTCGGTCGGAAGGACACAGGCGGAACGTGAAGAAAACAAACATTTGCGTGTGGCTAGTTAACCTGCACCTGTGTCGGTCCTTCATTTCCGGTCACACGTAATTTTCTTTTCACCCTTTTAAAGATCGAAAGAGTTATATCGCGCATCATCGCCCCCCTCTGTTTGCACAGCGGTACTGCCGCGTTTCACACGTGGTGGTACGCATGCGCATTGCAGTGAATGAACAATTAAATTCATCTAAGTCAGATTAATAGGTTGTTAAAAAATTCTACCAAGAAATATTAAGTGGAACATAGCTAGGACTGTGTTATTTCATATTTGAAGACTTGGTAATACATTGAAATCATGTGGAAATTAAGTATTTAAAAAATATTACGGTACATATTTAAATATACCAATAAATTACATATACCAAGGGTAGGGAACCTACAGCTCGCGAGCCAGATGTGGCTCTTTTGATGAATGGATCTGGCTCTCGTCTAAATCAGGTGTTTTATTTTTTTAACAAATAATACATAATTTTGCTGTTATTTAAATAAAAATAAAGAAGAAAGCCATGGAATAAAACTAAAACAGATATATAAATCTGACCCCTCCCTCCTATAAATCTGAGCCTATCCTTTCTCTACTCCAGTGTGAGGGACGGCCCTATATATTTCAAATTTTATTGGAATATAGTGAGTTCTGTTTTATTGAAGAAATAAATTGCACTTGTTTTTGATGAGCTCATTTGTGCACACCGAACACTTTCAAGCAAGAGGATGGCAAAAAGAAAAAAAGATGGCGATACTATAAAACAAATATATGGCTTTCAGATGATTGGATTTTGAAATATGTGTTTTCTTGGCTCTCTCAGTCAAAAAGGTTCCCGACCCCTGACATATACTGTAGCCTCTGCTAGTTTTAAGACGTGAATAGCTTCATAGAATGACTGAACCAACCACCAGAGGGCAGCGTTGTAAGTATGTAAGTTACTGTAGACCTGAAAAAAAAAATGATGCTCTAAAATCAAAGTTTAGTTGTAACATTTGACAAAGGCCAGCCATGATCGGACCATAGTGTCAATATTTAATGAACATTTAAGATTTATTTTTGCAAGAACTTGCGAGTGTTTTACAGCACCTTAAACAGTCAACTTCCATGCACTGTATATTCAACTTCCTGTTTTATGGTAAAGTCTGAGGACGCACCGCAGCTTGTTTGGTGTCAACTGAGCAAAAAAAAAAGTGGGATGAGAGTTTTAATAACCTTTACAGTTTTGATTTAAAAAAAAAAAAAAACAGAGGGACCTCTTGCTTTTCCTATAACAATGTGTACAAAAGTTGTAAGATACAAGTTAAAAAGCTGTAGCATATGAGACCTGACATTTTATAAATTTGACTTAAGAAATCAAGACTAGTGGTGTTGCGCCACCATCAGGCCTACGAGTTCATAATCAGAGCTAAAGACATTTGTGATGTGGCTGAATCAATGTGCAGCTGCAATAATAATAATAATAATAATAATAATAATAATATTTGTAAGAAAACTAGATGCAGTCCTCACCAGCAGTGCCAATATGAACAGATTTACTTTGGGACAATCCAGAGAAAATACAGGTAGCACAGTCATCAGGATGGAAGTTCTTTCCTTTTTATTTAAAAGGATTTAAAAACAATGCTAACAAGAAACCTATTTGATTTATATTTAAAACAGAATTAGAGAAATGCAAACGGATGATAGTTTGTTGAACTGCTTGCTCTTTACTCTCGGTGAACCTCGTTGAATTACAGTATGCTTTCTTTTTATTAACCGTCCCATCACATAAACCGTTTTTTTTTTTTTATTCCAGCCACAAAGAAAAACAAAACAAAAATGAAGCAACTGTTGTTGTTTTTTTTGTCACTTTTCTTATGTGCTAACCGTGTGAAATTGTAAAAATGTGTTGCCTTCAAATGATGCTGTACAGATGTGTTCACTGTAGGCCACACTACCAATGATATGGCAAAGTCAACAGAAAGACTTGGTGTGTTTTTTTTTCCAGGCCTTGTTGAATTCAGAGCCAGGGGGAGAGGGGTTTGTGACACCACGGCATGCATCTCCCAGTCTACAAGATGAACTTCCCTAAGAAGAATCCAATGAAGATGGCTGCTATGACGACGAGGAGGGAGGGCAGGGAGGCGGTGGGGGCTTCTCGACCAAGGAGACTGGTCGAGTTTGTCGTCACGTGGTCTGAGCGGGGTGCCTTTCTCATCCTAACGCCGTCCTCCTGCAGGACAGAGGACACAATTGGGGGAAGAAAAAAAAAAAAACATTCATTGAGGCAGAGAAAACTAATGTTTATGACAGAGATAACAAAGACACAGGGTGAAAAAAATATATTGTCTTTTTCAACATGTCTGACCTTTAATTGTCGGTTCTCATCCACCAGCTTGTTGATCTCACTCTGCAGCCTCTTGCACTTCTCCATCATCTTCTTCATCTCCGTGTCGTCCAGCTGTGCAGTGGCAGCAGGCACAGTGGTCGCTATTGGATCACCCTTTGCGGAGTTCATCACCGGGGCTGCTTTGGTCGCCTCCACGTCATTCTGTCAGACGGGAAGAAAACACTGATTGAGAACCTTTCTACAGACTGAAGCCTGGACCAGTAGAATAGAAACTTTGTCCTGGGGGCCAGACGCTCACAGCGTCAGATTAAAGAGAGCAGCGAGTACATGCTGCCCTGCAGAAGCCATCTTTGATGTGGGTACTTTTTTTTGTTGGTCAGACAAAATGAGGTCATCGGGAAATAGAATACAACCAGAGTTGTGTACATGGTGACTGACCGTGGGCATAAAGATGGACTTAGTCATTTGCCAAACCTTAAGACCGTGTTACAACCTAATGGAAATAGTACAACGCTTTTAACATTCCTTAGCATCTTAATGTCAACACTAGGTCACTAAACCTCAGAAGCTTTTTACACAACACAGGATTTATGCTTTAAGTACTGGCTCTTAGGAATTATTCGGCCTCAAGGGGAAAAAAAAGCATGCATTGTTGGGGTCTCAGCATAGTATTCACCACTGTGATCTGGTTCTATCCCAGTGCAGGTGATTTGATCTTGTATTCACTAAAAAGAAAAAAAAAAAACATTAACGATTTTGTATGAAGGCATTTTAAAAATATATTACCATTTTGTCATTTTCACAAGGCAGCTCAAAGACACATCTCAGCTTGGAATCCATGAGATCATCAGGTTTAGCATCTTTCCACTGTTGAGAAGTAAATAAGACACGTGTGACATATGACATACTATATAATATCAGTCAATACGTCTTTTAAACCGTTTTCTCCATTTCGTTCAAAAGAAACCAGTTCAGAAATCCATGTGCTAGTTTTTCCTCTGCACCTCTGCTGCCCTCTGGTGGACGACTTAAAAACGTATTTATTTACACATCACAACTAAATCATCTCCAGCCCTCTTTTCTGGTTTAACATATGTTATAAAAGACATACACAATGAGGTTAGGAGCTAAAGTTAAGTTAATACTTAAACTCTTACCAAGGCATCCATGTCAGAAACATTTGGTGGGGCAAAAATTGTCTGCACCATGAATTTGTGTTTACTTTTCTCGTTGGGGTCATAGTCGAAGGGTTGCAGCATAACTGTGAAAAGAAGATAAAGAGGAAAAAAACAACTGTTAATACAATACAACACAAAAAAAAATTATTTTAGTACTTGCAGTTTTTACAAAATAATTCTGTTTCACAAACAACTACGCTTCATGAGACCATTTTCCTGCTAGAAATGTGGTTTAGTTATGAAGCAAATCAAATTAAAAAACGTCTATTTCCATGTATTTCAAATTACAGGATTGTTTGTGAGTTGTAACCCCTAAATATCTGTATTATATATTTAAATATTATATATTTATATTTCAAATATGAAAAATCGTAATCAATAACAAACACTTAAATGAAAGCACTAGATCAATGCAATAAAATAAACAGTGGTTTAATATAATTTGAGGCAGCAAATTCTTGCCCTTCATTCTAAGAAAACTCCAGTCAGGTCTTGTATGATAAAGGGTCAATCTTGCGTCTCATCCATTAAGTATTGAATTATCGATGATTGAAATCCATTGCACAAGGTCAACATATTACATTATTCATTGGCAACGGAACAGTTTTTTTTGCGGCCGTCCACAGGGACTGCCCTGTGAATTGTGATGTTTGTTTCACCCCCCTGTGGTCAAACTCGGCCTCTTCAGTTCAAACCAACATGTGATACAGATAATTTTATTTCATCCCGCCTTAGGTCGACTGTTAGTTCTCCCACGCACATCAGCACAAAAAATACACACCACACACCTGAGATGCTGACACTGGCTCCTGCTTCTATGACTCCACTGTTTGGTCGCACACAGTATCTGCGCGGTGCTGTTGTCTTCACTTTGAAACACACTCTTCTGTCAGAGGGGTTCTTCAGTTTGAGGTTGGTCGTAACTACATCTGTGAAAGGACCTTCAGAAAGAGAGAATATTAGAATATTAGATTTATATCAATGCTGTTCTTTGTTGGCAGATAAATATTCAAAAATATATGATCAGGAACAAGCATTCTATCAACCGTCCGTCTGTTGACCCTCAGATTCACCAAGATGGAAAAATCATACAAATACGTCTTATTTTCTTAACCCACTAATCCATAGGCACCATTAGATTTTTAATTAGTTGTCATTCATGTTTTTTCATCCTCTTATCAGTTACCAAGTCACAAGGGGAACTATTTCCACCACTGCCACACAAATCCTACTGCTCCATACTGTCAGCCTTCCTGTGGGGGTGAGTCCACTGGAAGTTATGTGGGTCAGGACAGTGTTATGCTCAGAGCATCTCAGTGGCAACCTGGAAGCTGGTGGATTCAAGTCTGCTTCCCTAATCACTAGTTATCCAAACGATCCAGCAAAAAAGTGTGAAAAGTGTGCACATGGACAGCAGCAGGGACTTCAAACCTACAATCGATGGGTCAACGTTTGTTAAAGCCCCAGTTTTTCACAAATCCTCCTGGAAGACCAGGCTCCAGGTAACGTAATACATAGAATAAAAAACAGATAAATTGGATAATGAACATTTTTTAAAAACTTGAAACCCTACAACAAAACTTGATTACTCTTGATTCCGTTCTCAAACCCAATATTTTTTTTTGTTTGTTTTTTTTAAAAAGGACCCAATAGTTTGACCAGAGCAGGTCAAAACAACTGTTGCTCCCTCTCCTATGGCCAGCAGTTTGTTTTTCATCTTGTGACAGAACTGGCTTCATATTATGTCCTTACCAGGGTCAGGACCAGGTAGCTTTGATGGCCTAAATCAACAATATTGCAAACTGGATCAACACAATTAGCATAGGAAACCCATGATGTCCCATGATATCTGGTTCCATCAGTGAGGTTGCCACGAAAAGGTATTCACAAACATTTCTCCAGCGGTCGGTGGAGTACAACTTTATGCCAATTCTACAATAAAATTAAGGCGCTGATAAAAACTTGTCTCCAAACAGACTTGTTTTTACCATAACTCCGCCACAATGTCTGTGGTCAAATTTAACAATTTCTCCAGTGTGAGATCAATATACTGCAGGTCTCCAGGCGCTCAAAGCTGCTCACTGTTCACTTTGGTGATGGGTTAAATGTAGAGATAACATTTCGTTGTGTGGTGCGTCACAATGACAAGGAGTTTGTTTTCCTTCCTTACCCTTGATAACATATAGCTAGCAGGTGACAAGAAGGGGATTTAAAACACAAAAATAACATTATCTGTGATGCAAAATGTCGCTTCTCAGAGTTGGCAGACATTCACCAAATCCAGTGAATGCGCCACATTAGTGATGCCTCCTTGAACAGCGGAGGATCCATCCATAAAGGCTCAATTTATCACACACCAAAAATCCCTCACAAAGAAAAAAACAGAAATAAACCGAACAAAATGTTGCTGTATTTAGCAGAAATACTTATGTCTTCATTCATCGTCATCAGATGAGCCGCACATCATCAGACCCACTATCCCAAAACTAAAGTCTCAAACAGACAGCACAGTCAGGAGATGTGCATCAAACGCACCCACACAGCCTGCCTACATCACTTCCCAACTCTGTGATGCCACCTCTGCTCAAGCAGCGTTAGCACCATCTCTCTTATCTTGGTTCTTCTGTGCCGACTTAGGGTCCTCCAGGCCAGACCTGCTCTAAAAATACTCAGTCAAGTAAAAGAGGGCTGCCCCTGCAGCTCGCTGGAGGAATCCCAGCAGGCGTTCTAAAACAGACCATCTCTCAGATACACACAGACCAATTTAGCTCTGCTGCTGTGACAAGAGTGAAGCTACAGTTATCTTCTCACATTTCCCCTTATAGACCGAAGCACAACAATTTTCCATTAACACTATGCTGTTTACTATTATCATCTCAAAATTGTCCATTTCATCATCACACCATTGTTTATATAATCCGTTGCTATATATAAAAAGGCTGTTCTAGGATTTACCCAAAGACAAGATTCCTTTATACATGTAAAATTTCCCACCAAATATGGTGAATATGATGTGGAAAACACAAATCTTCGACGTCTGCATGGATGAATGTGGGAGAGTGTCATGCATGAGAAATCAGTGGCACTCAATGAACTGACTGACAGTCAGGTGCACATTTTTTGCCTTATTAACAAAAAGGTGGAGAGAATGGTAAGAAATACACATTTAAAATGAAATTTTGGGCTGTAGTACGCACCACAAATACCTTTTGCTTACTGACTGGCCAAATGATTACACAACGGACTGTTGAGATAAAACACTGTTTTAACAGTTGTTGAGCCAAATGGATCTAAAATATTTATAGACAGTTCATCTTAAGTAAAGGAGGACAACGTCTTAACTAAGTCTGCTTTTCTAACCACTATCAATCATTTCCAGGAAAACATCAAAAGACCCCTCACCCCTACCCAAACACAACCCAATGCATTAATGAACCTCCATATTGAGTGAACTGTAGAGTTCAGTTCTTTCACAAACATCAGGCCTTTAAGAGGCTTTATAGATTGGCCATATTTACTGGCAGCCCACTTAAGTATAAACACAGTTAAATATCAAATACAAGCAGGTAGCTTCTTTAGAAATATATAGAAATACGCAGAAGGCCAGATGTCATTTTAAAAATTAAGAGGGTTAATGTCAGCAAACATTCTTACTGGGCTCACAACTGGGCTGCAGCGCCCCCTCTGGCGAGGGAAGTATAGTTCTTAGACACCCAGCAGTCAACTGTTGAAAAGGACGCCTCGTTTTAACACATTTGTCTCAACTTAAGTAACCTTCAAAAACTGCCTCCTCACCATTGATTGATTATATGAAAAGACAAAAATCAACACAGATATTACAGCTCTGTCTGGTATATAAAATGGCAATCCTGTGGTTTTCTTGTTCAAAATCAAGTCAAGGCACTTTCTAGAGCTTGTTCTCCATTTGCCTAAAATTTGAATTAAAAGAAATTCGTATTTGACTATCATTAGAAAAAAAAAATCGACTTCGGAATAACAAAATCTGTTAAGTAGGATTAAAAAAAAAAATAGGCGAACTGTTAAGCAATCAATTTTCATACACGCAATCCAGTCTTGAGGAGGAGATAAGGATAACAAGCCAACATTAGACACAAGCAGCCGACACATGTCCGACTGGTTTCACCAAAAGGAACATAATCAGCAGTAATCGTGTGTGTGAGATACTTTAGACCCTTGACTGTAACATTAGGACATCTATCAGGAAACGTCTTATCCAAAATGTATAATTATCAGAAGTAACCAAAGGCAGAGGCGTTCATTTAGCCTACAGAGTTTATTCAGTGTTTTCTACCTATGGACTGTGTTCACAAAGATTTACATACACAAGTCAAACTGCAGGTAACTTTAACATATTCTTTAAGTTGGGTCTTATTAGTTGGGAGGTGTTTCTGTGGATGGTTGCATCTATATTCAGTTTGCTGCAGGTCCGGAGCACCAGTTCAATTCATTTTTTTTTTTAAATCAGCTCCAAAATCACCCACAGTTTTCCATTAGCTGCAGAATAACAAATCATGCAAGTTGCACGATAGGAAAATAAACTGCTTCTGAACATCAATTACAACAAATATATTGGTTTATTTTTTAGATCGTACAGGTTGGAGAAGGAAAACTCAACTAGACTGATGTGGCTTGTGGTTATTTTCAAGCGATCTAAAAATGTAACATAACAACATTAATAATGATAGGGGTTTCAAGCAAATATTTTGCTCAGTTGTTTAGTCCGACGATAGCAGTGGTTCTCAACTGGTGGGTCACGGATCCGTTCTGAATGGGTCACGAACAGCTTGTCAAAAATCCAAATTATGTGAATCTACTGTTGAGCATGTGTTTTGTTTAAGAGAATATCTTATTTTGAAATGCACACTCTGCTGAATAAAATGAGTATGTTAAAAGAAGTGTCTTTTAAAGATTTTTTATTAGAAAATAATTTGCCTGGTTTGAATTCCATGAGAGTGGGGTCGCGACTTAATGACCACAAGAAAATTTGGGACCCAGAGTGAGACCAGTTGAGAACCACTGGACTAGGGCACAAATCATCTCGCATCGGCAAAAATTACATTTGTGAATTACCGTGTTTATTCATGAAAAATGAACGTATCTGTGGGCTATGGATTTAACTACAGCTGACAGGAAAACCCAAGCAACGTCAGCCAAATGCCTGCGTTTGTCACACCCAGTCAATGACACAAATTATTTTTCCACACAGTGTCGTAAATAAAAGTGTCAGGTATAGACGCTTTATTTGTCGTCAGACGAAAAAAAAAGTTTATTTCCTCCTGTATAACGTCCGGGTTATGGGCCGTTAGCTGTTAGCCTCCGCTAATGCTACATCCGTAGGTCGTGTTTTTACTAAACTGTTTTCACTGACAAACACGACGTTCTGTTAAAAATCCACGGGTGAGACTCAGCTCACTGTCCCGCATTCCACTGCCACTTTACGGGTGTTGTCACGACCGAAAGACCGTCCACGTACACCCAGCGCCGGTTTATCCACGTCACTTCATTGCCAGGATCCAGCGGCCCGTAGCTAACTTAAAATGGCGGTGGACGCCACTAGATACACTGAGTGAAGGGAATGCAGGACGGAGGAACTCCATCGGAGACGTCCCCGTGTACTTACCTCTGAATTTCAGGTCGGCGGGAGGGTCCAGAACGAGGACCTGATCCAACTTTGACATGTTGTAGCTGCGGGGATGCACTCGATTTAGGTGTAAAGGAGTAGCTGTCAAGTGGAATCCGTGGATCCCCTGCTACCACCGCTGAGTCAAACGCTGACTGAGGTCTGAGGGAGAACCAGTGTGGATACTAATACAGGAGCGCGCTCTGCTCGCCGCTGCTGATGCGCGTCCTCGTGCCTCGGCAACTGATAAGATTATAGTCCAGGGAAAAGTTTGGACTGCGGAGGGAAACAACTTAAGCTATAACACGAAACTTCACGTTGACCTCGTCAGCGACTCAAGCTGAAGTATTATTTACCTTGTGTTTTTCCTTTGGTAGCGTCCCCTGTTGTCGAAGCAATGGTATTATTTGCCATTAAAATATGACATCACTCACCGAAAGGTCCTTTTATGTTAAATAAATAAGGTTTTGAAAGAAGTCTGACATCACTACCATTAAAGGAGCACAATTCAGTCAACTCCAGTGTTCAACTGCAGGGATGTTGAAGTCCTGCTACACTTATCGACATTAAGTATCTTTCAGTCATTAGAATAAAGCATTTCTTGATGAGCCTGTGAGTTTTTAATATATTTAGATAAAAGAGATGATCAACAAAAGGATAAAATAATTATTACTTTATTACACTGATTAATACACAGAGGTTAAACTCTCTTGTAAGGGCGCAGGGAAGTAGGATTAAGGCACACAGAACACTGCAGGTAACAGCACATTGAAGGTTGACTGTTAAGTATACAGTTAGTCTGAACAAATTACATGAAATTCATGCTTAACATGGTATTAATTATTCTTTAGACATTGTTCATTTGTACAGAGGCACTTATTGTGACAAAAAAAAGGTGTTGTAGTCTGACTGAATTGTCTTCCACACAGTTGGACACGGACGGTCAGTTGAAGTACATGGCTATCGTATGTGAAGTTGGCAGCACAGAGTGACATCATTCTTTAGACATACGCTAGAGAGAGCCACAGTCGTTAGTCATTGACTTGTATGTAGCAAACAAACAAAAAGAAGTGAAACTATATTTGAGGTGCAAGTCCTGCAGAAGGACTTTTACAGCACAATGAAACCCCTTTAAATCTAAAGAATGGACAGTGTACACATTTAAGGAGTTCTGCATTGAAGGTCCAAAGAACTACGCCCTTTACAACTACTTTGTGTTTTTCCACTACGTATTGTTGATAATCAGAACACTTCGGTGGTAAAAGAGTTAAGCCCATAGCTAAATATCCATTTATTGACCCTGAACTTAAACATGGTTTCAGTGCAATGCATCAATGCAAAGCATTATTACAGCATTAAAAAAAAAGACATGTTGTTGCTAATACTGGTATGTAAAAGTACTGATATAAACTTCACTTCATTCAACAAACAGACTGAGCTACATGTCTTTTAATCTACAATTCCTTGCAGGGAAAATAGCTCCTCTGTTCGGCAGGTCTGGATACAGAATAATTCATCTTTCAGGTTAAATGTGTATTGTTCTGGACAGTTGAAAACAGTCATACCCTGTAGTGAATTCTCAGACAGTGCATTACAGCATTTTCAATTTTTCCAAAGACACCATGTAAACAGTTGTTGGGCTGGTTTACGGTACGACATGTTAACAGGGTGTTAATACTGTAATTGGCCACTAGGTCGTTTACTCAGCAGCCGTATTCTTTAACACTAACAGAACTGTGAACAAAAACACATGACAGCATGGAATGTGAAGTCGCTGCATTACACAACATCACTAAAGGATCACCTGATGTGTTGGGTTAATGGCTCCTTTAAGACATTAATTTTGCACAAACTCCGTAAAAAGAATCCCAATAATCAGATGACTTACTGGGAGTTAGTGCTCAATTACTGAATAACCGAATTACCGAATAGAGGCGGATTAAATCTTGACCTTTCAGCTGGTCCTTGAATGAGAACCAACCTAGTACAAACTCTTGACGCAGTTCAGGCAAAACACCACCGGAGGGAGACAATCTTCCAAAACCGTTATTTAACTGTAACAACTGGGAAACATTTTATCTGATAAAATGACACAACAGGTTCTTTTTAGTTCATGCTGCAAGTGACACATTTGTGCAAACTTTCTTCCATCTCCATCTGTCCGTCCACGTGACTTTAATAGGAGTAAGACATCGTGTGCATTGTGGACTGTGTGATGTGCGAGTGGGCTCCCTGATCCCGAGGGCGAGGTCTTTTCTGCCCTGGTGTTTTTACTAGCAGCATATCTTAGAAGCTGAGGCCGGCTGTCGGAGTTTGAACGACTCGTGGCTGTCCACCTCAGAGTCTCCCAGGGGAGGGATCTGTTTACCTGAACACACAAGTCAAAACGAAAGAGATTGCCAATGAAAATATGAACGAAGGCAAAGTACTTTGGAGTTAAGTTATGTTAGTTTTAAACATCCTTGCTCTCTGTCTGACAGCAAAACATGTTTTGTGGTTTTCAAAGTGTAGGGCAGACCTACACGCACACAGATATGGCTGGAAAATTCGGAGCAAATTGAAAAAATAGATTTTAAAAATAGATAGAAAAATGATCTTTTTTATTTATGCCATATATGGAAAATGAATGTTGTGATCCAGCTAGTTTTCTTAAAAGATTATGTTTGTTTTAACTATAACACAGTGCATTGTAGGTCATTTTTTCATCTTTTCTGAAACTGGTTTCTGTATTTTCCCAGTCGTCTGGACATTCGTACATACCGTATCTATAGGCGAAGCACTTAATCGCAGAAATAGAAAATATTCTTAGTGATTAGAAAAATAACGCCGAAAACAGACAGCTTTGAAACCTACTGATTTTTTGAAAGAGCTCCTCCACATTGACAGCATTTCTGGCACTGGTCTCAATGAAAATGGCTGAAATTGATTCGGCAAAGTCTTTAGCCTCCTTCATCGGAACTTCCCTGTGAGACAGAGGAACACCAGGGTGAGTGTAGTTTTGTGCAGTGACTGTGACTCTTATATAGAGAAAGGCTGAGGTCCAAAATCAGACAGAGTCCAGAATCATCTGTACTGAAACAAAATAGATGAATAGAACTTTTTTAATCTTTCTGGAGTGCTATTAGGGAAATAAGATTGAAGAGATGACTGAAGTATGAAGAGTGGTGATTAGTTAACTGACAAAGGGCAAAAGAGGGTCAGCTGACAGGTTTCTGCTTGAAATGTAAGACTTGAGCTTAATAACGATGTATGTGTGTGATAGAGGACAAAGGCAACAATGTCAGACTGTGTTTGTTGGAGCGTGTTATATATGAAATGTGCAGAGCGATGTTGGATCAGTTAGTTCCAGTGACACTTTAAGGATAAAACCCTGAGGTGTCGATGGGTTCATGACGTCAAAAGTTGCCTTTCCTCTGATCTCAGCATTGAAGTTGCATTAAAAGTTATCTTTTCCCTAAAACTTGGAAAGCACATGGAAAAAAAGTAAAACCCCCACCTGATGTCTCCTAAATCATTCTTGTTCCCTGCTATAGCTACAACAATGTCCTCTGGACCGTGCTCCTTCAGCTCCTTCACCCACTTCTTCAGTGTCTGGAAAGAGTCCTGAAACACAAGAACACATGCCCCAGTCAGGTTGCGGCCACTGGGAGGAGCTGTGCCACACCGTCAAATAACTTTTCCCCTTTTTCCATGAACAGAGTGGAGAAGAATGATATTTAGGAAGGCGGTGGAAGTGACCACGGTGATGGAAAAGTCATTCACTTTTTACAGAGGTTCAACTGGCTCAGCAGTAACGACATGTCTGGGATGAATTTTGTCAGAAAATATCACAGCCCTGTGTAGGCTGATGTAACTCCAACTTCCCCAGAGTTTGTGGGGAAAGTGCTGTGTGTTCCTCACCAGTTTAGTAATGTCATAGACAATGACAGCAGCAGCAGATCCTCTGTAGTACATTGGAGCCAGGGAGTGAAACTGACAAAGACACAAAAAACACATTCAATCAGAATTTCCATCGGGATTTTTTACATGTAATCATAAAGGAATAAACACTGATTAAACAAAAGAAAAACAAGTACAGTGATACAAATACTACTGCCAAATGTACTGTGGCAACAAGACAACTTCAAGAGTTGTCAAGCAACGTCACTGTATTTTACAATCTTAAATTGTAAGTAAATTTAAACTGTATTTGTCCTATTAAATGTCGACTTATCAGGTTACTACTACTACTTATAAATCATTTTATAGATTTATACAGTATGTGTCTGTAACCAGGGCTGACTCAGCAGCACGTCCTGCTCCTGACATTAAACACAGACACATCTGTTTCATTAGGATTGTTATTGCAGATGCTGAGAGTCTGTCCCACATACTCAAAATGTATACATTTTGAGTATGTGAGAACTTTCTATTGGACAAACAACCTATTGGACAACAGTGTTTCCTTGATGAAGAGGTTTGTGTTACGCCTATTCATTTCTCTATTTCATATTTTTTTTGAAAAATGCACCTGAAGATCATGACAGAATCTAAGCAGATCCTTTAGAGGTGCGTTGGTATTAATCGATTTGACGGCATCTTAGTGTAGTCCTGTCTCTCAGGATCAAAGCACAGACTGTCTCCATTAGCCACATTATTTCTACACAGACATTTTACCTGCCATAACAAACACACCAGCTGCAGGAATTCCAGAGTGGACAGCCTGATACAGATTTACGAGCACAGCGTGTCAGAAGCAGCCTGGAGCGTAGGTGCTTTGGACTAAATTCCAGGTCCTGTGTTGTGTAGCTCTGCTTGTCCATGACCAATATTGTGATCTTTCTATTTTTTATATTTTGAGATTATTCTCAAAACCCACTCCACAGACATGTGAACAAACTTTTCTACACCGTGGTATAAATTATAGTTTAATTTGTCCACCAGGGGGCCTTGGAGAACCATCTGCGTCAAGTTTGAGACTTTAGCTCTCATCTGCCTTCAATTAAAACACCATAACCCACATTTGATAGTTTGTATCTAACAAATAAAATAAATACATTTGATTGATGTCTCTATTCCAACAAGTGGAAATCAGGTTAATGTAGAAATATTGACAGTCAATCTCATCAGTCTCCTGTGATAAATTCCTAAATTTTCCATTTACTTTTATGTTCAATAATTCACTTATATAATTGAAGCTTAAAAGAATAAAGAACAAACTTATTTATTTTATAGGCTCTTCTTTGTGTCCCTACTGAGTTTTTACCAGATGTTTTGTTGCTGTGTGTTCCTTGTTCCAAACGGACACAGAAGAGAAATGATCAGTGACATCCAAACAAAAGAAAAGTTGGTGTGGCCTGATCTGTCCACGGTATCTATTCTCATTCACAAGCAGGAAATACTTGCAGTAGTGTTTTTTCCATACTGTAAGCGGCACTGACACACCAACACACCCAACTCCTTCCACTTCATGCAGTGAATCATTGACAGATGACCTACAACCTTTCACTGTGTGTAAAATCTTAATTTCTGACATGCTTGAAGAGCCACCAACACCACAGGGATAACTGTGTCACTCGTATCACTGGTTTCATGAGTGTGAAAGAATGTGAACACAGTTGGATCAAAGTGGGAAACAAATAGTCATGGATGTATATGAGTAAACTCTCACACAATTCCTGCAGGGGAAGAAAAAAAACTCACTCGTTCCTGTCCTGCTGTGTCCCAGATTAGAAACTTGTGCAGTTCACTTCCACATGGTACTGTCTTGGTCAGGAACGACGCTCTGTGGACAGAATTGTGCAGAGAATTTCCTGTCAGACAAAAAAGGCAGATAACAGTTTCCCACAAACTCCACAAATGTATATAGAGTACTTTGAATAAATACAGTTTTCTCTGGGAATAACTTCACTCTGTGTCATGTGTCTCTGGCGCGACCCTTTAGTCTTTCTACTATAAATTGCACTTACCCGATGGTGGGGCTGATGTTGTGGTCAAATCGATCTTGGACAAAGCGGCAAACAATGCTGGATTTTCCCACTCCAGTGTCCTAAAAATAGAAAGTTCCAAGTGTCAATTTACTGAAAATGCATTCCTGTTTAGTTAAAGACAATGAAGACATACTGGCAAGAAACTCACAATGATCTTCAATAGCTTTGATTATCTCCACTTAGTTTTAATAACCATCTGCTGCCTCCAAACTTAAACTGCACAACTGCACAATTCATTTAGAATTGATAAATATTATTTATATGGAATTAATAAATATGTGTGTATTCTGTGTCGTACAGAAAACACATTTATATACACATTCATATAGTACATATGATATTATATATGTGTGAATGTCGTAAATACTGCATATGCTTAGGCAAGGCATAGATGATGTGCGTATGGATGGATGTGCATGCATAACTACTATACTGTATGAACAAATTAATTACATTAATAATGTACAGCTACTGTATATGATATTGTGCATAAAAATTAATATGTGTTGCATATATATGCATGTATATATTTTATGGATAGATAGATAGTCCCATCTTAACTCCGTTGCTGCCACTTATGTTTACATTTGATTGTATTCTATTATATTTGTTGCTTTGCAGAGCTATAATAAACAACAGCGTTACACCTGGCAGTCCACTAGGGGGACTAAAAAAACCTTGTTGACTGTCAAAGAAGTTTTCTTTTGATTTTGGACTCTTTATATTAACGTCACATCAAAAATGGTGATTTCAGAGTTTTTTTTCCCAGCTTACAGAGTACCGACCATTGTGTAATCGATTAAGTCCGCATTTTTGAAACTCATTAAACTGATTTTAGTCACGATTTTATGCTTGCATTTTGTCATAAGACAAGCAACAGACACTGTCACACCAGTGTGTAGACAAGAAGAAACGGTCACAGTGGGAACACTTGCACAGAGACGTCAGTGTTTATTCCACACCAGTGTGAGATTTGAGACATGAAAGCAATATTCCATGGATGTTCTCGAATCGCTCACAGTTTCACGATTGTCAGAAACATCCAGTTCCTCTTTTTCTAAAGCTCGAGTGATGGTTCTTGCCGCCCCTGACCATCCCTGTTTTTTTCTTCATTCCTTCTTCTACACAGACCGGGTTTTGCTTACACAGCAAGACCATAACGGATGCTGACTTGTAGCGGCGGATGACGTTATTGCTAAGAAACTGAGAAGAAATGTTTCAATAATAACAAAATTCAATGTTTACTTTTTGACGAGAACGAAAGGCACCCAGGGTATTTGAATGCGTCAAAGTGAATGCGGCGTTCACTGGTTTAAGTGCAGACGACATTTTAGTTAAAATATATTTGCTGTAAGTTTTTCTCCGAACGAATTACCAATTGAGAAAAGATAACGTCTAAACGCTTATGTTAAAGTAAAAAAAACACCCGAGTGACACGTTGAGCTGTTGTTTAAATTCTGCCTGCGTTAAAACACCGTTGTTTCCACCCAGTACAAGCCGAAGAATTTTCCCCAAATTCGGATCGACGGGTAACTTACCCCTAACAGGCAAACTTTAAGCTCCCTTATAGCCATGGCGAGTCGGTCAAGTCTCTCAAATCATCATCTGTTGAAGTTGTAGTATGTATCTCTGATTCGTTATGTTTAAAAAGGTTTTTGTTAAAAAATTTTTAATCAGCTCCTTCGTCTTTGTTGAACAAACTGAGCCCCTGTGTCAGACAGATAACACTGAACGCCTCATCAGTTCTGTCAGCGCGAGTTAAAGGACCATTGAGCTTCCGCCGGAAACTTTCAAAATAATTGTCAGCTCGTCTTGAGTTTAGAACGTAGCCCCGAGATGTACATGGAGGTAGAGACAAAATTAATAAACGTCCCTAACGCTAAGATGCGAGTTTTCAGTTGGGCACAGGGCGGTCAATATATTTCCATACATTTAGATACATTCATGAACGTGAAAATGTATTTTATTTTGGACACGCGTCGTTTCCGGTGGTGGATATAATTCATCAAATCTAGTCTGAAAATTTATCATTTCCAATAGGAAACTAGTGAAAGCTTAAAGTAGAAAATGACAGCACAATATCAGACAACGCCTAGGGATGAAGCCTTTCGTAGACACAGTTAAAGAGAATTTATCTTTTAATTACAACTTTATCTAGGTGAAGCCATGAACACATCTCAACAACTAATTTAGAAGAAAAGTTAAGGCTCAAATAACTTAAGATTGATACTTTATTCTTCACAGCATTAACCCACCTGCAACAATAAGCTACAAAAGCCATGAACAATATAAAAATAAGCTCAAGAGAAGCTTCTTGGCCAAGTCAAGCATTGATCCTCTTTAGTCACAGGGTGGAAGAACACACTGAAACTTTGAGTCCATAGGAGTGATTTCAATTGCCCATAACCAAAGCAAACACAGCCACACTAACATAGTTTATACTGGACATGGATTAAAAAATATATATATGACAAAACAAAAGAGATGAAAATACAATATATTTGCAATTTTACAACAATATACAAGCATAATTATGACATCAGGGCCATAGTATTGACCGTAATATTAGTCACAGTCGTGAAATTTAAGGACAGATTTTTGATTATTTCATTTATACTCCCAAATTGGACACTCTGAAATATCCAGGGGATTCTGACTTCATCATAACAGCGAGCCTAAACTGTTAACAGGGAGAAATTGAGAATTGTCATTTTTTAAAGTAAGTTCTATCATTTCATCGACAAAAAAAAAAAAAACAACACTCATCATTCAAGTTGTTAGTAGCAGCCCTTCAAACTTCAAACACAAGTTAAAAAGGAGCAATGAATAGAAGGGACAGACAGAGGCGTCTCTGTGAGACTGAACATAGAAGCTGGGCACAAGAAACAGACACAGAAACAGAAGAAACACCATTTCCCATCTGTATTGGTGCAATCCATGACTTGAAGGTAAGGTTGCAATGATGACACACAGTCAGTCAACAGATCGATACCACATCACTGAGCAACTACCTGGAGGTGTCATTTCGCACATGCAAACTCTTCCTGCAATAGTATTTCTCTTCTGCATGATGTAAAACTGGTTAATAGTCAGATTAATTGATCAGATTAATCACCTAAGGGTAATGTGGTTACACTGACACCTGACTAAGGTCAAAGTTTTTTGTTTGAAACACAATAAGCTGTTGGTCCAAAAGAAATTCAATGATTATCAACAGACTCGTACATAAACTCATATATTACTACAATGTTGTTAATTCAATCAATGTCATTTTTTTTTCATGTGTATTCTCAAGAATACTACTTAAATATATAATATATAGACAGACCAATTCTAATTTTTTTTTTACGTTTCGGGAAGAGCTGGGTTTGTGTTAGTGGTTCTCTACGTTCATCATCAGTTATGGCACAGAGGTCTTTGATTGGACAGGTTTCCAGCTCGGTTCATCTTTACAGATTATGTCTAACATCGTTGTGTGTGAAAAATAAACTTCTCATAAACTGCTCTCTGTCTCCTTCAATTTGTCCATCCCTTCATGCAGGCTTGGCACTGGTTCCTCACTGGTTGTCTGCTACAACAGTGTTTCTATTTCTTTTGTGTCTTCTTTGTCATAATAAAACAGTGAAGTGGATTTGTGCTGTTAGTTCGGGGCATTAACATATACAGATTTTCTTTTTTTATATGGCAGAAGCCCAAAACAAGCCCCTCATAAATGCACTGAACAGGTGACATGAAGTCTCTAGTGGACAACAGGTGACACTACAGGACAACAACCCTCAGAAACCTCGCTGACCTATCATTTGTTTGCATCTCTCCTGTCTTTGCTCGGTGAGGGTTTCGGGGGATCCTTCGCTGCCTTCCCATTAGCCGTGGAGACGGGTGTGGTTGCGTCGGGGTTGGCAGCCGCCGTTGTGACGGTGCGTTTAGTTTGCTCCTCGCTGTGAGCCTCAGGGCTTGGCTGGGTGGCCGGAGCTAAGTCAGGAGGTGATTGGACAGTCAGTTCTTGCTGCAGTTTTTGATTCTGCAGCAGACGCAGCTGGACACGGAGCTCCAAGATGGCCTCCTGCTCCTCATGAATGGCCTGGTTCAGGTGTGTGTTTTTGTTCTGCAGACAACAGAGGAGATAACTTCATAATTCTACTTTACACAAAGAGAATTCTTGAAATTATAGAGTTAGTTAAACAGGTGAAAACAAAGTAACTTCTACTGAAATAACCAGATTTTTGGGGTTCACCTTTCTGAATTGTTTACACACGATCACACCCTGAGCTGTGACTGACCAGAGTCTATTGTTCAGGCAAACATTGTTACATAAATTCAGTTCACAGAGATTAAGATTAGCACAAAATATGTAGCACTTAAAAATCCTGAACGGAATAAGGTAGTGAATTGAGAAAGTTCAAAAAGTTTTAATGTTTTTTTAGACAGAAATCCCTGAGTGAAGTTTCACACAGTAGCAGATAGAAATGTGAAGACAGTTTAACATCTGGTGACAGTTCTTTGGAATGGAATCACTTTCACACAAGCACTTGATCACTGGTGGACTATATCTTCAGATAACTTGAGAATTAAAACCTCAGTTTTTAATGCAAATTTGTAGATTTACCACTTGTAAACCTTGAAAGGTAGTGCTGTGTTTCCTGATAATAATCAAATCTTTATGTATTGTCATTGTGCTGTGGGGATACAACTAAACTGATTTTCTTCAGGTAATATACATTTGTGAAGGCAGGCATTAGAATGAATAAGACATTCAAGAAAGAAACAGTGGTAAATCACGTTTATATCATTAAAGAATCTAACCCTCACCTCCAGTTCTTCATTTTGCTTCTGTAGATCTTCCAAAATCATCTGCAGCTCCTCCTCATCTTCACTCTCACTTTCACTGTCAGATGAATACTCCTCCGTCTCGCTGCGGCCCTGCTGACGACTGCAGTAGAACACAGTTGGATTAGAACATGTATCCACGTGGGGGACGGGGTTTCTTTTCACAGTATCGTGACATGTGCTGTCGTACCTCTGAATGTCAGCGATCTCAGCCCGCAGCCTCTCGATCTCTTCCTTCTCATTGGCTATTTGTCGACGTAGCACCTGCTCCAGTGAGATCAGCTCCTCCTGCTCCGTCAGGATCTCGTTTTCCTGTCGTGGACACAGACGTTGCAGTCACAAACTCCAAACATGGTGTTGGTCGGAGTGCATTCCATATCAGCGTATGTAGTTGGACTCACCTGTGCTAAGAGGAGGTTGATGACTTCCTCCTCGTTCTCAGTCATTTCTTCTTTGGAAACATCTTCCTTTGACAGGCTGGCTATCTCCTGAGCTATTTTACTTTCACATTCCTTAAAGAAAACCAGGTCTCATTTCATACTTGCAACAAACCAGTTAAAAAAGTCTCAACACAGAATTTTGGAAAAAATAATAAATAATTTGGACAACAATATTAATGTGGCTGACCTGGCGTTTGGCCTCCCTCAGTTTGCGTTTGAGAGCAGTCAGGATTCGCTGAACTTCCCAAAGTCGTTCTTCTTTAGACAAATCCTTCACCCCAGCCTGAAGGTCCCGGTGAAGACAGTTCAGTAGGAACTCCTGCAAAACAGGACATTGCTGTTAATGAATGGACTAAGGGTAGGTCAGTAGGACTAGATACCTACACTCTTTTACAAAACATTTTCTTCTCCATTCAGCTTGTTTCTTTTTCAGGGGTTGCCACAGCGAGTCATTAATGTCCATCTCACCCTGTCCCCTGTGTCCTCAACCCTACTCCAATGTATCCACTGTCCCTCCTCTGAACATGTCCAAACCATCTCAATCTGTCTTCTCTAGCTTTTTCTCCAAACCTTCCTGTCTGTGTTGTCCCTCTAATCACCTCATTCCTGATCCTGTCCATCCTTGTCTCTCCTAAACACAATACAATACATTTGACTGTTGAATTTCCTTTTGCCAGTGTAACAATTAAGATTATAATACTTAATACTATCTCTTGATGACCTAATATCATGATGCTGTTTTTTTTAAACCATCTAAGCTTGTAATTACCCATTCCTGACCCAAGGGGGGCGCTAAATACACATTTAAAAGTCCTTTCAATTAACAAGTGAATAATTGTACTGTATGTATTCCTCCACCTCCCTTTCCCCAGCAGTCATGTCCAAGGCATGTAAAGAAACATTAACACCAAACCCACCTGACGTCGGATCTCCTCCTTGATGCTCTCCTGAGTCTCAGGCAGCGCTGGCATCGTTGCCACGTTGGACCAGCGGAGTGGTCGCACCACTGGCTTCAGCACAACATCTCCAAACAATTCCGTCACGTGTGTGAAGAACATGTAGAGAACTCTGTTCCCAATCTGAAGCCAAGTGTAAATGTGGACAAGGTTACAAAAGTTACAAAAAAAAATTCCATTGTCAAGCTAAAGTGAAATTACATTAAAAACAGTATTCCATATACTGGAGAAAAATTAATTTACCCAAAGTTAAGTAACAAAAGATATTGGAGCTTATTTTCTAAAATATTGGGTCAATAATGGTGATTTATATCCAGTAGAAATAACCAGTGCTGCTGGTGCCTGAGGAAAAAAACTGGAGCACCCTGTCGGAATAATTCAGCACAAAAAAAAATGGGCCAGGGTTTCTCAGAACTGGTTATCCTGTGGAATGTAGAACAGCTGCTTCTAAACAGAAAAGTCTGCTCTTTTATAAAAGTTAAGGCATAAAAAAGACAAAACGTCCCTCACCTGGATAGTGGGGTTAAGGACAATGGAGATATTCTGGATATTCATCTTGGTGTCAGCTTCTTTGGCAATAACATGGTTCATGTGCGTGACGAGCCAGGAGAGAAGGAGTCGACTGTCAGGCGACACCTCCGACAACAGCCTCTGAAACTCCGTCACCTTTTCTGCCTCCACCTGCCGACCACAGGCGTCCTCGAAGCGCTGGGCCAGATCTCGTCCCAGCAGGTTCTCTGGGAGTTCGCGCAGGTACTGCTTCAGTAGACTGGCAACAGTGTGGGGGTCGTACTCCTCCAGGCAGGGGCACTCCTCCCGGTCATAAGCTGCTTTCAGCTCATCCACCTTTGACTTCATACCTTAAATATTCAATTGATCAGATTATCGTTCAGACACAGTGCCATACGTGCAAAAAAAACTTCAACATTAACAGGTTCCTTTACCTGAGACGCGGTAAATCCCCTCACATTTCATGCCATAATTTTCAATATAGTCCACACACTCCCTGAAGATGGCCGGCAGCTGAATGCCATCATACAACGTTGTCCTCTTGACGGCTTCAGCCAGTGAAACTCCAAAGATGGGCCTGAAGGTGGGGGCCTCCACTGGGACCACCTCTGCCTCTGAGGTTGGCTTCTTCTTCTTCTTTTTCTCCTTCCACTGCTTGACAACATCAGCTGCGGTCAGGTCTTTGGATTTTTTATCCTTGCTCTTGTCTTCCTTGGGGCCCTTCTCCTTCACTTTGAAGTCCTTCTCCCTCTTCTTTGAGAAGCTGGGCTTCTTAAAGACATGGATTCCTTTGGAGCGCTTCATCTTGGACGGGCTTTCTGCCTCGTCTGCAGAGCTGTCCTCCTGGAACGCTGCGTAGCCTTCCGCTGTAAACGCAAAGGGGAACAAATAGGGTTAAAGCGAGGATGGAGAAACTCGAGACACTCATCTCACCATCTTAAAATCAACTATGGCAGCGATGAAACAGGAAGAGAGTAATGTGTGAGATGGGGGAGAGAGGAGAACAGGGACTTGAAAAAGAGGTCATCGGCTGATGAAGCGTCGCTCCTACTGCACCTCACAGACTAAATATAATTTCTGTCCTCTGAGCATACATCAGGAAAAAAAGGCAAGGACA
Organism: Paraplagusia blochii; assembly: GCA_016785265.1. Taxonomy (NCBI): domain Eukaryota; kingdom Metazoa; phylum Chordata; class Actinopteri; order Pleuronectiformes; family Cynoglossidae; genus Paraplagusia; species Paraplagusia blochii. The sequence continues at coordinate 52,792 of JAFBJS010028008.1, forward strand.
AAATTATCTGTGCTGTGGCTTCCCCACAGAAGATCACTGTCCTGTATATCACAACAATGGTCCAGTCACACCCACACATGAGTCCCAGGGTGCATCCTGGTCCAGGAAGACCAGAGAAAGGCAGAGTAGAAGGACAGAACATAGAAATAAATATGTATATAACATATAAATAAAGACGATAAGAAGGGGGAAGACTGAATCCAACTTTAAGGGTTGTCAAACCATTAAATTGGTTATTGATCCCGACTGTAGTTAATCATAATTAGTCATAATGATTCCAGAGGGCTTACAGTATTGTGACACGGCAACTGATAAGAATATGAGGACGAATGGAAGAATGAATGCTGATGATAAGGCTACATTTTAAATACAATAAATTTTCTTCTTATATCTTCATTTTTGCTTGTTACAAAAATTATTAATATGGACGAATGTCAAGAGAAATAGATAATATAATAGTAAATAGGTAATATAATAGTAGTATGATAGGTACAATAATAATAATAATATAGTTTATTATAACACAACCTTCCTTTATTTTAATCAAATTCCAGGATATTAATTATATTCATCTTCCCATTTTGGGATGAAAGAAGGCTTTCAATCCTAATGACTTTGCTCAATTATTACTTACTCCTCTTCTCCTTCTTCTTAAACTTGTTCTTCTTCTTGCCGTGCTCCTTATCGTCATCCGAGACGTAGGCGTCGGGCACCTCGTGATGGTGGCCATCGTGAGGGGGCGACGGTTCACCAGTGCGGTACAACCCGGGAAACTTAGTCGGGCTGATTTCCTCAGAGCTCGGGCTACGTGCCACACCCCCGGGGTGTTCAGCCCTGCGCTGCTCAGCTGGGCTGCTGCTGCTGGGGGGCAGGAAGCACTCAGTCATGGCTGCTGTGGCCTGATCACCTCTCCATCACATCTGGAGGAAAAATTATAGAATATCAATGAGGTGATCAGGTGATCAACTAACTAGGATGGGGTTTAGGCAACATCAGCTGGATTTGTCAAGATTGTTTGTGATGATTATTGTGCATTACTGTGGGCTGTGACCTTTACACAATACTTTTTACCTGTTTATTAGAGGTAGAAAGGGTAAACTAACCAGTCATTCTGCAGTGTAAAAATAGACTGCTTTATTTTGCTCTTTGGATCAGAATCACTTCCTGTTGCTGGACAGAATCCTTTATGGCAGGAGTGTCAAACTCACGGCCCGTGGGCCATCTGTGGCCCGTGGTAGAATATTTTGCGGACCCCAACTTGATGTGTAAGTTGAATTTATAATAATATTTTATAGATTTGTTCTTCACATTTTATGGTAAATCCTATAGTTCTCAAAACTCTGATCCACAGACTCCTTCTGGTTAACTGTTGTATTACACAGAATCTATGGGAAACGAGATGTTTTATTACATTTTTTACTTTTGTATTGAACACTGAAAGCTGACTTGGCCCTTCGGTGAAATAATATTGTGGGTGGCCCTCAACCTAATAGAGTTTGAGACCCGTTTCATGGGTTTTATCCAAAATCCACCAGTGTGTGTTGGATGCAAATTAAGGCTACAGAAGTCCTTTTTTACGTCCTGAATGTTACAAATACAAGTTGACAGCTTATCCTAGAACATATGAGTTAGTATATAGAAAATTAAACAAAAATTATTTCATGGCACAAAAACCAAATTATGTATCAAGGCATAAGAAACATGTAATACAAGACATCAACCCACAGACATGATGTTGTTACCAGTGGTCACCAACCAATTCCCTGGGTGAATTGGTACTGGGCCACAGAGAAACAATGTTTCCTTTGGCCCTATCTGGCAATTACTTACACTTGATCCATACCATATTCAACAAAAGAACTAAACAATAATCAATAATACAACTTTATTTGATTAGGAGATATTTTCTCAGTGAAGAGAACAACTATTATAAACTCAATATGATGCAGAGTCATTGATACAAGATTCTAACTTTTTATACCATGTCTGGTAGCAGAAAATTATAGGCTGTACACACTTGAGAAATCCTTGTTGTGCCCATGCACAGCTAATTCGGGTAGGAAGATTTTATAGGTAGGAACATATTTTAGAACATCGGAAATTTAATTTAATTAAGTGGTATTTATCTGCCACAACTTAACGACCGGTCTGTGAAAATAGTAGGAGAGATTTACCCGGACGTGGCGCAAAAAAGGTTGGAGAACACTGGTCTAAACTACAGTACAGAGATGTGTCTTAAGGATTTTCTGTCTGTCTGACATCTTCCCTGTGGAGTGGCTGCACGGTTTTCTTAATATGGACATTTAAGGAGATATTCTAACGACAATCAACCCCTAACATGTTCTGACAATACCGTGAATTACCCCAGTGTATTTCACTACTTCCCGGTGAGGACACCTTGACACATGCGGCAGTTATAATGTCAAGACTCTGGTCTGAATGGATGGACGGGCCCATAATCTGACGTTACTTCACCCAGCTGCCGACCTGCTAAGCTAACTAATTAGCCCCGCAGCTCTCTCCTGATTCCAACAACAGTCTCGTTCATTTAAAACACACCGTTGTAAACAAAGTCAGTTCCGGGCGCGAAACCTTAGTTGTCTGTCGCCTTATATTTAGACTTAACAAGTTGAACATAAAGGAGAAAAAACTTTACCGGGGTCTGTCCCGTTCGACCAATTTCAGCGATAAGCTTCCGGCTGGGCATACAAATAACACTGGTGCGCTTGCGGGTCGAGCGAAAAGCACGACGGGAAATGTAGTTGAACAGATGTTTCAGGCATTCGTTGGGAATGGATGTAGAAACAGGCAAACATTTATTGTATTTCGTTATTTTTTACACATTATATATTCATCATGTTCACTTTGTGTCTATTTTACCTTATATTTAAACTAAATTCTTGATCCGATGAGATTGTTCCACATATTTTATTGCTTGTATACGTGACAATAAAAATATTGACGTGAGGCACAGTAAAGATATAATGTACAACTATTTATATATATATTATTTATAATTATTTATATATATTATATATATTTTGTTGACTTCTCTCCATATTTTATTAAATAATGATATGTGTTTTACTAGTCAAGCACATATAACTTATATATACTTGTATTTAATTAATAATGTGTTTATATATATATATATATATATATATATATATATAAAATATCAATCAATAGACAACCAATGAAGCAATTTATATTTATTGTAATGTTGCTGTTGAATTTCAAATTTTAACTAAATCTAACCTGCAGTACTCTCACAGACCACCAGTGGGCTCTAGTCCACACCGCTGGTGTGGATTAATGGCTGTGGATGACTAGGGACTGACTACAGATGTCGAAGCTGCAGTGATGTTTTGATCCCAACCACCCGTTCGCTGTTAAACAAGAACAACTGTCAAACTATTTCTTGTAAGTCATCTACAGTATGAAGTGTATTTACATCTAAATTTGGAGAAACCACATGTGTACTTTCTTCAGCGCTGTGGTCAGAGTCAGAGGCCTGGTGGTCAATCTGACACATGACAAACAGTCTTAGTCTGCAGCAGCGGAAAGTACTGAAGATTAAGACACCAAAGGAATCTCCCCAACCCCTCCCTAAAATATCAAGATACTTTAGTTGTTTGTAAATTAATAAAACAATGTTGTCAGTCACAAATAAAGAAATCTAATCAGGCCTGTAGATACAACACAGACAGGCAGATTTGAAGAAAAAGCTAGAGAAGATGGTCTAGACATGTTCAGAGCAGGAACAGTGGATACAATGGTAGAATTATGATCCTAGAGATGGAGCTACCAGGTAGGAGACAAAGAGGAGATTGATGGATGCAGTGAGGGAGGACATGGACGTAGCTGGAGAAGAAGATACAGAGGACAGGGTCAGATGGAAAATGTTGACTAGCTGTGGCAACATTGGATACACTTATAGAAGAAGAATTAGCCTGTAGACTACATCACGTTCAGAGTCCAAAAAGCAAGGTTGTTTACTCTGGAGTTTGTCAGCCTGGATTCAATACCTGATCTCAATTAACCAGATTTAAAAACAGCGGCATCTGAAGTTTGTTGCCATCATCTGCTTTAAATCCAGTGCTGATGTGGTAAATAAGAGTTTGTGATTAAAAACACACTCCCTTCGGCACAAAACAACCCCCATTACTTCCACATAAATGCACACACAAGGCCCTGCCATACGGAAGTTGTCCTAATATAACAAATATATACTTGTGCGTACAACCATACATACTGTATAGAGACCTAAATAGCCGTCATTTCCATAAGTTTGTTTGCATGTGACAAAGATGACCACAGAATCTGAAATAGTGCCCCCTGCTGCCTCTGCGAGATACAAAATGGTCCCATTTTCCCCCCTGACTCAGACCAGACAGACAGCAAGCAGTGACTGAACAACCGTGAGGCAGAATGTCATAATAACAACTTTGTTTCTCCAGGAAATGATGTGTTTCCTGAGTCAGTCAACACGAGGCCAAGATTAGAGCATTTGTTGGAAAAAAAATATTTTACAGGCCAAAGGTAATAAAAGCGAATCCATCCATAACACCAAACTTTTCTTTATTTGGCACTAGATTTGGATTTGGAAGATGGTGAATGTAAAAATACATTATTCATATACAACTCTAGTAAAAAAAAAACACTATTGAAACATATCTAAAATATACAGTGAAATATAGCAACAAAATAAAAAACACTTTGCAGGAGTAGAGAGGGGTCGGATGGAGGGATATTTTACAAGACAAGCGAGGAATGCTAGCACGTAGTAATTTCCTCTGCGCTCAGTCCTTTGGTACAGCCCAGACATTTGGTTCCAACATGTGTCCACGCCTCAGAAGAGACAATTCATACACTTCACTGCCTTGCTGCCGTAGTCCACGCACTCGGGACCGATGCACTGACAGCAGGCGTTGTGGAACCAGCGGTACTTGGATCCCCCCATTGACTCACAGTAAAGTTTACACTGACGGATGGACACGCAGTCGTCAAAGTAGACCACCGTGCACATGTTTTCTGTTGGGGAAGAAAAAAATTGAATGAGTCATAAACCTGTTTAACACGATTTCGGGAAAATGAGCAGTAATTACCATCAACTCTGAGTGAGTAAGTAGTAACTGAGTAAAACTAATTTGCTACAGATAAATACGATCAGATGTGTTGTGAGTCTGAAAAGTCTTCAAATTTATTTAAAAAAAAAAAGCCTTTTAAAAATCACTTCTTATAACATACTTGTTTTATTCAGAAGAGTGTGCCTTTCAAATTAAGAGATTTTCTAAAATAAAACACATTTTCAACAGCGGATTCACATTATTTAGCTGATTTTTGACCAGCTGTTAGCAACCCATTCAGATCGGGTCCATGACCCACTTTTGAATCGAGACCCACCAGTTGAGAACCACTGTTTTGGATGTTACCGGTAAACTTGCCTGGATCCAACACAACCACAAAAGAGAGATTTGGGCTTTTCATTAAGCCAGGTGCAATGAACCAGCAACTGTTCTTTAGAAGAATAAGTCCAATTGGACTTGTATGAAAATAAAGACGCTCACACTGGTAGGTTTTTATATCTATAATAAGCAGCTCTTGCTTGTACCTTGAGCGTCATAGCTGGTGTGGATGCTGTTTCCCGGCACAGACACGTTCTGGGGCTGGTTGTCCAGAGACTCCAAGAAGGACACCAGGTTCTCGTGGTGCGAGAGCTCCTCGGCAACGGGGAAGGAAACCACCATCATGTTGATGGGAGCGTCACCTTCTGTGAGTGCGCGGAACAGTGACGGGATGGGACGGTGCAGCTCCTCCACCGTGCTCTTGGACGTGGCTGGAGAGTCGCTGTAGTTCTTGGGGTTACACATTCCTGAAGACAGTCATGTGGAGAGGACAGGTGAGCAACATCGCCCTCGTGTGGTAACATAAGTCATAGGTTTAAACAGTTTGTTAAAGCAACAGGTGAATAAATACATATATTCACCTTCAACAAATGATTTAAAGCGTTCGGTGAACAGTTGAAGCCACGCAAGCATCACAAGTATTTCGGGCTCGGCGAGCCAGGCTCAGTAACACTTCATTTATTTTCCAAATACAGTAGTAATGACTTTGTCAAAGCCTTCACATCCTCACGTATCGCCTTGCTAACCAGTTTTAATGACTCCAAGTGAATTACAGCTAATGGGTAAATCATCTAATAGAAACGGACTTTGACAGAGGAATTGGATTACGGAGCCATGCTAAGAGCAGAGCCAGAGCAGCTGTTTTAGATAAAGGGTTATACATGAGTCCTCTCTGGTGCATTCTCTCTTTCCCTTCTCTCCTCCCCCTTCTTCTTCTTCTCCTCCCAAACTCAAACCATCTTCAACTCTGTCCGTGCTGAAACACCCTGATTCACACATCAAAGCAGCTCACATTCAGCAGCACAAACATGTTGTGGAGGAAAAGTGCTTCAGTAGTAGTATTTTTATTAAAAATAAATAAATAAAAATATATATAGGTACATATAGTTAGATGGCCGGTCTGATCCATGGGGAAAACTCTGCAGCTGCAACATCTGCACAGCAGAAAGCAGTTAAATTGTCAGACGCTTGTATGCGTCTTCCACTTGAAAGAACTTTTATAAGGATTCCATGTCAGTACATACAGTAATGTGTCCGTCAAACTTGACAAGATACTGACAGCTTGAGGTTCAGGCTGAGGGCACAGTGATGAGGTAGAATGGAAGGATTAAGGCAGCATTTACCCACGTGCAGGTGATTTGACCGCCTGCACCTCAAATCAATCACCTGGGTAAACGACTAACAGTCTGACATAGTCAAAGGACCTGACAGTAACTTGATCAACACTCCTGAATCCATTCAACTCCACCTCAGGCAACTTTCATTCGGAATTCCTGGCCGTACTGCGTGTCACGTTTCTCTATCCTTTGTTCTGCCGTACGGTCCACGTCCTCTGCTGTGTCTGCCTTCACTCAAGTCACACTGGTTTAATTTTAGGACAGCAGCTCTACCCTCAAACTGACTCCTCCCTCCAACCTCAGCACCTCCTAACTGCCAAGTGCATTAAAGCCGCAAACTCATTTTCTTACAGGCACGTTTCTCTGCAGGCAGACAGTGAGAGTCAGGAAGGCTACAAACAACGACAGAAATAAAAAGTTTCCTTGTCTTCTCCTCAAACTAGTTTTTTTTGTTGGTTATCCAACAATCAACATTTGTTGTTGTTAGGATGTTTAAGTCCTGGCATGGACTTAAATGTGATGACACGTCTTTATGACTGGGACAGAATCAAAAATGATGAGTGCAAATGAACCCAAACAGGTTCCTGCACTCACCCACACAGTCACAGCACTCCTCCCATAGGTTCCCCAGACAGAGCATGCACTCTTTACAGCAGGAACAGTTCCCATCAGATGGACGACACTGGCACAGCTCCTGTAAGACAGAACAACAACAAAGAACGGTCAACAGGGCAGAACGAAAGAGACAACACAGCAAGAAGTCACACTATTATAATGGAAGGTTATTTCTATAACATAAGGAAAGATCTCCAAAATAGGTATATTGTAATAATATATATTGTTAAAATAGTAATGAAACAAAAAATTTGCTTTTTAAAATCTCAACCAAAATTATGTTTTCTATTAGTGAAAGGATGTTTTTTCCCATTTTCTTCCTTCCGAGGATTTCAATTCAGAGAAAATCTGAGCGGTGTTTAATATGCAAGTCACGTCTTGTGTTGTTGTCAAAATAACTTGTTTTTGTGGAAATTAATGGTTAAACAAGACCAGAACCATTCAAAATGACGTTACCAATACAGAATTAGTTTATGCTAACGTTCTGATTACTTTACAAAAAATCTGCAGATTTGCCTAGGATTAAAAACTACAGATGTTGTCACTTTATTTTACAGCTCGTGGATCACTCACACAGACGTTCTCTGTTTTCATTCCAATTACACTGGGAAAGTTACACAATCAGAGCCACAGGTGTAGAACTGTTATGTTGGGACGGTGAACAGAAACAGGAACCAACATGTCGGAGGAACCGACAGAGCGACCGCTTGTTACAGTAACAACCACATCGACCGTTACAGTATGCTGCACAACGGCTATTCCTGCAAGCGTGTTATTGTGTCCACAGAAGAGAGTGTGCGATAAATGTAGAAAAAAAAGAAGTTGGGACGACCTGAGCTCAGCAGGTCCTAACACGCGCAGGTTTGGTTTCAATCTGCAAATGATTTTTCATAAGTCGACCAAGAGCAAAAAGAAGAACCCAAACAAAAGGCTCATACAAGATTTTAAATACATTTTAAACTCATGTTCTTTTTCATAATTGATTTAAATTGAAATAAAAAATTAAGTTCTAATTATATATATCATAATAAACTAATTACTAACTAACCATGAATAACTTATAATCATGACAGAAGTTATATAGAGAATATTAAAGGGCCGTAAAAAAGAATTTATCACCATAATAAAGTCACCTTGTGTTGCATAACAAATATATACCTGAGCAATGGTAGAGCAGGAACACATTATATGCCTTTTTGAAAAATAAAACTGGATTAAGGTAAAACATATTTTATGAGAAGATACTTTAATATTAGTTTAAGAAGTGTTAGGGTTAGTTCATTATTCTAGATAGATGAATAAATAGATTAATCTTTTCAATCCAAAGGTGTCAAACTCAAACTCAGAGTGGGCCAAAGTTTAAAACTGGGACAAAGTGTCAGACGTGCCAAACTTTATATTTACTCACAAACCGACGGCAATTATTCAGTAATGTTATTTTTAAAATGGCAATAAACTTTAATTTTTTTGTCTTGAACAACCAAATATAGTCTATCTGTATCTGTTGTCACAGGCCAACAACAAGAATGTGATGAAACTCAAAATTCTGTCACTATATAGATGCTTTTTACTAGTGGGCCAACTTCTACAGGATCCTGCGGACAGAATCAAACTGAGGTCCGAGTTTGACACACGTTTCAATCCATCAAGAGTTTCCTTTGAGAAATGTAGGGTCCATGTACTCAAAGTGAAGGGTAAAAGTGAGTAAAAATAAACTCCACTTATGTGTACAGAAAATTATGCGTTTCTCACACCGACCAATACAGACCTTGTTTCAGAAAGAACAGCCTGGATTTTTATTTTTCAAGTTCACTTTGTTTTGGATGAACTTTTGAGAATATAAATCCATTTCATTTCATTAATTGCGTTCAGACTCAGCTATGAATCCAATCAACCGCAGCTGCTTTTTATTCAGGGATGGTCGTACTTTCGCAAAAACCCTTTAACGGGCAGAGAGTAACACAAAACAGACAAGAACAATTTTTTTTTTCTTCTTTAAACAGAGTGCGGCTGGGCTCTGAGAGCAGCTCGTCTCAGGAGACAAAGGAAAAGAGAATTGAAATGTGTGGCTGGGATTAAGAAGTGGGTGAAGCTGCCAGAGGAGCTCCTCTTTCCCCCGTCTGCACAGGGAGCACATTCCTCCAAGTCAAGGTCACTGCTGTGATAGAGGAGGCAGTGGGGGAGAAACAGGAGGGGGGAGGCTAAAGAAAACACCTGGAGAACAGAACATGGCTGCACCCCCTCTGAACAACACACTCTTGGCCCCTTTTACCCCTCGTTTCTCCCCCCTCCCTGCTCCATAATCTCCCCTTTCTTTCTGCACTTTTCCCCCCCTCATTTTTCTCTAACTCGTCCTTTATATCTGGGCAGAAATCATCGCCAACACATAAACAGACGTGGCCATGATAAAAGACTCTCTGGTGACTAAGCACTGAGCGATTGTGAAACCACACAAACACACCTCAACCCCACACATCTATCTAGGCAGAACATAGACTCATATTAGTACCGCTGGATTAGTTAAAGGGTTGAGGAGTATTTTATTTAAATAAATAGGGATGATAACTTTTTGGTGATTTCAGACTTTATTATAAAATACATAATTTCCAATTTTAAAATCAACGGTTACCCATATATGCAGCCATGTGGTACATGAACCTAAATACGTTTTCTACAGGACGCGTTATTCCTGGAAATAAAAAAACCCGAAAAAGATCTGGAGACAATAATGCCAATCCTACATAACTATGCTAAAACAGGACAATTATATCATCTGACTGATATTATAGGCTATAAGAGAAGATATAATAAAAACATATATATGATTAACTTGATTGTGTTATCTAATTTATAACACAATAATAAACTATAATTCGCAAACCAATTTATAAAACATAAGTGCAAAATCGGTTAGCAAAATCATTGTTCTTTTATTTATTTTAAAACATTTTATGGAATATAATTTTGTGGAAAATCCCAGCATGGTTAAATAACCATAAAAGAAGGAATATGACTAAATTTGACTTGGTCATTTTTGGTATAACTTCAATGAATTTAAAATAAACTGATAACAGCCACGGTGTTGTTGGTTTTAAGGCCAAAAATGCTTTGTACTACCAACATGACTTCACCTATTTCATTACTGAAAAGGTGGAGAACCCACGTTCTGAAGTTTATTAAGTACATCTACTACGTAAATTGTTGTGATGATTGACGCCAAATTTAACAGAAAATCTCTGTTTTTGTCCTAGTGGAACACAGACCCTTCCATCGCATCTGCCATCAGATGAGTGTCGCTGTGGTAAAAAGAGATTTCAAACAGTCTCCTCTCAAACTAACAAACATATCATCATCTGTGAATTTGTGTTTCATGTCTTGAACTGTTTACTGAAAAGCACAAACTTCAGTTTTCTCCCCAACCGACAGCGAAACAAACAAAATCATTATTAAACACTGTGGGCTGTACTTGCAGCTGCCACCATTAATACGTGACCCAGTTTATGAGTGTGAGCGTAATTATAAGTCTTGAACACGTTGGTATTTTAAATAGCAGCAGTAAATCACTCATTAACAACAACTAATGGCTTTGGAGCAAAGCAGAGACATGTGAGGAAACTGCCTGACTGTAAATACAGCAGCCACCAGTTTATGTTTGGTACAACATGATTACAAACAAGTTTAACTGTGGTCAGCATAGCAACACACAGTACTTGGTAGCATTAGTTCCTATGATACTTCCATCAGCATAGCTGGGTTTCCTCTTTTATTCTACTCTCATTCCTGTTTTCTTTTTGTTTACGGCTGTGTTCACGTTGCTTATGCCAAACCTGGCTGCTTTAAGGAAATGGCTTCTTCTTCTTTTCCTTTCAGCTTGTCCCTTTTTTTGTCAGGAGTTGCCACAGCGAGTCAAGTTTCCATCTCATCCTGTCCTCTGTATCTTCAACTCTGACTCCAACTACCTCCATGTCCTCTCTCTCTCGCATCCATAAATCTCCTCTTTGTCTCCTACCTGGTAGCTCCATCTCTAAGATCATTCTTCTTCCAATGTCCTTCCTCTGTCCAAACCATCTCAATCTTCTCTGTCTTTTTCTCCAAACCTTCCTGTCTGTGTTGTCCCTCTAATCACCTCATTCCTGATCCTGTCCATCCTTGTCTCTCCTAAAGAGAATCTCA
>JAFBJS010028008.1:65485-138829 GCA_016785265.1 Paraplagusia blochii
ATGTCCTCCCTCACTGCATCCATCAATCTCCTCTTTGTCTCCTACCTGGTAGCTCCATCTCTAGGATCATTCTTCTACCAATGTATGCACTGTCCCTCCTCTGAACATATCCAAACCTTCTCAATCTGTCTTCTCTAGCTTTTTCTCCAAACCTTCCTGTCTGTGTTGTCCCTCTAATCACCTCATTCCTGATCCTGTCCATCCTTGTTTCTCCTAAAGAGAATCTCAGCATCCATAACTCCTCCGCTCTGTCTCCTGTCTTCTACCTATTCCTAGTGTCTCTAATCCATCCATCATGGCTGGTCTCACAACTGTCCTGTAAACCTTTCCCTTCACCTTAGCTGACTCTTATCACATAACCAGGCTGTTTCTGTTAATATCAAAATTGAAAAAAAGTGTTTGGACAAGATATCAGTTAAAGGTTAATTTTGGACAGCCCAAATAATAACTGGGATAAATGAGAGATGTAAGTCAACAAACCTTCCTGATCAATCTACTACTGCCTTTTCCAAATGTGCAGACTGAGGTTGTAAAAGCCTGGTGTTAGGTACAATGACCTCTGAGGTTAAATACAGACTTTTAAAGATGTTAATTGCAGGGGCGGAGATACTGCACGCACGCACGCACACACACACACACATACACACACTCACAGATGCAGCAGTTCAAATCTAAAGCGACAGGCAGTGGAAAAACACAACATTGGTTTCTTCAGCTTTTCCCTAAGTTCAGAGAACAAAATTAGATGACGACCAACTGGAACCGCCCCACACCCTGACAACCAATGAAAAACAAACATGACACAAAAAACGTGACACAGGAGAAAAAGTAGAGCTTGGAGAAGTTGACCAGAAAATGAATCAAAGATTCAAACCGCAACATCTGTAGCCCTGAGCTTGAAACTCAACGCAGTGTCAGGTGGCAGGAGACCAGGTGTTTGAAAGAGCGCTGCTCTACAAATAAAAGGCCTTTCTTTGCAAATTTTTTTCAGCTTATCAAAGGAATGTATCCACATTCTTCACCAGAGATTCCATCTTTGTCCACAGGTCCAGGCATCGGCCTGGCTCTGCACACAAAGACTTAATTTTGGTTTCAATATCTTTTTTTTTTTAGTATTTTTTTAAATTCATTTCTCCCTGTACGCACCCTTTTTTCCTGTTATTTGTAGGCGAACTAAAGGCAGCACGCAGTGCAAGTTCTATTTTTATAAGGAATTGCATAAAGATCTCTTCTTCAGTGTCACAAAAATCTGGCCATAGATGGAGATTGTAACCAATGGCAGAGAGACAGAGAGTGATTGCAGGTGCCGTCCATGGAAGCAATCACAACATTACCAATGAATAACATACAATTTTCTAATGAGGTACTTCAGACATTACTCTAGTTGGGATAAAACAGAAGTCTTTTGTCCTTGGAATTTTTAATACGCACAGCCTGAGAAAACCTCTGCAGCTGTGCCTCTACCTGAACATCAAGTCCAGGAGTGAGGGCTGGAGGCTGCGAAGGTTTGACTACACCACCTTAACTACGCGTGACAGATGAACACGTCAGTGTCACGCTGTAGGGCTTTCCACTTGTTGGTTCCAGGAGAATAATGCAACGTCTGGTACTTTTTCACTCTCCTACCCTCAGCTCGGAGCAGAGCTGGTGTGGAGGAGCAGTTGGAGCAGCGAGTACAAATAAACAATTCTGAGAAATTATTGAAGGCTGCTCCTTCATTAGTTTATCCTTTTGTGAATTAAACTTCCAAGCTGCACATGTCAGTAATCAGAGTGTGGAAGCTACTCCTGGGTAGTTTCGTCGTCAATACTAGCCATGTGTAGGATTTGCAACATTTGAAAACAAAAATATAAATCTAAGTAGTTCAGTAGTTCCCAAAGTAGGGAGCGGGGCAATCATAGGGGACACAGAGCCATCAAGGGGAGAGTTGTGAAGTTCAAATGCAACCACACATGAAGTAATAAATTCCCCAAATGGGGGCAGCTCATTCCCAGGGGACTTTAGCCAGTTCAGAATTTATTGGTATTGACACAATAGTCGTGAAATGTTAAATGTTGTGGGAGTTCCACATAGTCTTGTTTGTACTTGAACATGTTTTTTTTTCTTACCTGTATCAGGCACTTGCTGACATCACTGGCACACAAGGCTTTGTTACAGCCCGAGCTGGAGGATAGTGCTGACAGAAGGTAGAGGAGAGTGACAGTGGCGGCTGCAGAGAGCGTCAGCTGACCAGGCCTCATCGCGATGGATCACCAGCACCACACTGGAAATTCTTAAATCAAGACAAGAACATGGGACAGGAAGTGAGGTTCCGGGATTGAAGAGGGAAAGAAAGAGAAGAACTTTTATTCAGCTAAGCTGAGAAATTAATAACCCTGTACATTGGCCCTTTTTGCTTAGTCTATATAGAAAGTTCAATACCATCTTATTTAATTTAATATACTGGTCATCATTGGAGCTGCAAGAGGTGCTGGCCAGTGACTGGTCAGGTTCATCCATCCACCCCAGGACCAGGTATTGAGACAACCAACCATTCACACTTAATTAAATAATTTAGGTCCATTTTTCTGTGCAGGTTGTGGGAACCACTGTACCCGAAGCCCTGACCTTGATACAAGGCTTTTATGATGAACTATCAGATGCATGTCTTGACTAGGGCTGTGCTTTATTTACTTTTGCCAATAGGTGATGTTGTGGATATTGTCCGAACACTTAATTTTTAAATTCCAACATCGACTGATACAATGCTGTAGTTTGCCCCCAAACCTGAGGGAAATGTCTCAAAATTTTTTGTTTTATTCTAGTGAATTAGAAAACAACTCAGGCAATGTGTAATCAGATTTTCTGAGTAAAAAAGGATATAAATCTTAGAAAGATAAAGTAATTGTACTTATACCATTCCAAAAATTATTATTTAGCAGGTTATTGGAAATTGTACATTATCATACTGTAGTATTCCTAAGGAAGAAAGATGTTTACTTTACATGCAGATGTAAATATGTGCCATTTCTGTTTCTTTTTAAGGTTATATGTTATCAAATCACAGTCAAAAAGATCAATGTTAAATAATTTTATTTAATATAGTTATTGACAAGTATGGGGCCACTACACCATTTGGTGACTAAATGACAATGACATGAAAACAAAATTATTAACTCCGTTTATCTGTACAACGCCAGGAGTTAACGCAACAAAGATCAACACTTCAGTAAAGAGTTGTTAAATTAGTCGACTGTGACAGTAATCGTTCATTGCAGTCCTAACGAACACACACGAAAACATCTGGAGAAAATCAGCCTCGTCATCTACAGAGCACATATATATCCTCCATCTGTAGCTTCTGCTGTCGTTTCACTGTAAAAACACGAGCTGCTCCTCTGACTCCGTCACCATAGTCTCTCTCTGCTTCACCTTTTTCCTCATCGCCAAAACCCCCAAAACTTTACTGCGCTCCAACAAGGACTGGAGAAAACCGGAGAGCGACGCCAGGATGGCAGCGGCAAAACTCACCACAAAGATGGAAACAACTTCACTTCTTGTCCCTTTTCTCCTCGAGGCGCCGAGTTTGTTTTTCTCTTTGAACTTATCCAGGATGGTGTTCAGCTGCAGCTCCAGTGTCCTCTGTGTCCACAGGGCGTCTCTGTCTCTGTGTCTCAATCTCTGCGCAGCACAAAGCGACAGGCAGTCGGGCGCCTTAAAGGCACACACTCCATTTTCTCCTGCACCGTGTGAGTGTGCGTGCGCGAGGAGAAGAAAACGCTGTGGCTTTCCGTATCACACACACTTCCACACACGTGCAGTGTTTTCCCAGCGACGCTGCAGCTTCGAACCGTGCGTGTGGTCACTTCACGTGCTGCGGTGACAGACGCAGTCCTGCAGTTTTTATGCTTAAAAAGTTTTGTGCATCAAAAGGCGGCTGCGTCTGAGTCCCCGGTGGTAGCACCCAGATCAGAGGTGGAATGCAAACTGTTTTCTTTTACTCACATCTTCCCAACACCTCCACCTCCAGCCTGTTAGACACCCTTTGTCTCCGGCCTTATCAGCCGCCTGCAATTCATTAGGACCGACAAGGGCGTTTCGGAAGCTGTGGAGCGGACTTCCCGCAGAGATGCGTCCTCTTGGGGCAGTGTTGCCAGATCTAAAACATGAAAAGGACAAACCACAGACTTGTTAGCAGATTTGATATACATGGTCGCACCCCTATATTACACTCTGACGTAGTTAAGACTAATGTCCTCCATATACTGTATAAATATGCAAATATATATATTTTTTTTCCCCAAGGGTTGTCACAGCGAGTCAACAATTTCCATCTGTAAACTCAACTCTAAAATATATATCACACAACTGTGTAATATATATTTCATATTTTGTATGTATATTTTATGTAAAAAAAACTCTTTTGAAAACAACTCTATATATCTGTGTATATATTTATATGTTTCTAACATACACCAGGATGATCAACACTAAGAAGGCTTCATCATTATTACGTCACGCATCATTACGTCATGAGTTGAAAACTATGGTATATAAATCGTATATAAATATAAAAACTGTTATAAACATTGTTCTGGGCTCGTTTGTAACAACAACGCACACGGTAATCGAACAAATAAAACTGTTAATATATCCTATAGGATACATTACTGTAAGATGTATTATCCACATATTTCTAACCTTAACTGAAGTATAACAAATATTAGTGTTCAGCTAATCCAAAGTCTGACACTAACCTGGCAGCTTATCTACTCCCAACTAAATATCTGTCTCACAGTGGGAATATATTTGTATATAATAAAATTGTTCTTACAATATTAGATTTAAAATCACTAAAATGGCGTCCCTCCTGGAAACCTACGCCCGACTTTCGCTCAGTAGAACCGGAAAGGTGTCGGTTAGCAGGTGAGCTAACCGGATAATTTCTGAACAACGTAACATACGTCACGTACGTTTATTTTTCCTGTCTAGGATAATTGCAGGAAGAAAAAGAACTCCAAGAGCTATAAAACTGCTCAGTAGTGTACCCACAGCCTATAAAAACCGTGTTAGACTAAGTTTAGAGACGTTACCATCATGAGCGAAGTAGTTGCTGAAGACTGTGCGTATTTCCTTCTACTTACTTTGAAATGGCGCCATCAATTGCAGTCTCCGGGACTGATTAAAGTGTAATTAAACTATTATATCCATTCCAGGTTTATTAGATTTAGTAAATTTCTTCAGCCAACTTAACTTTATATTAGCGAATATACAAAAGATTGCTATATTCGTTGAGAAACACCATATGAAATACTGTACAATTATTTTAAAATTGTGAATCGCATTTCATCAAGTGTGAGCCATACAATGTTGTGAACAGCGGCATCTACTGGCCAAGCAACGACAAAATTCTTCATTTTGAATGACTCGTTGATATCAAATTAGCTATAAGATCCCTTACATGCACTCCTGTCAGTACAAAAGAGAAATATAATTTCTGTTTCAGAATAAATTCCGATTATTTAAATGTTTATTTTATGATCTTAACTTTGGAGGGGAAAAAAACACCAGTTACTATCAAAACATTAAAAACACTTCAATTATGAGGATTCATTTCACAACAAATAAAATTTATTCAATCATATATTACAAATATGTACATGTCATGTAACAAGTAAATATTAAAATAGACATTTTTAGAACTTCCGTTCAAAAGGCATTATGTTGAAAAAATAGGATTTGTTGTGATCTCACATTGAAACTGTAAAAGTGTGGGTTTTTTTTCCTCCTTGGAAGCTACTACAGACTTTAATGTGCACAAGACACAATGGACAGCAACAAGGAGCCAGATCGCAAAGAGGACGCAACAAAATGGCAGAATAAAACACAAATAAAGCCGGAACATTTCAGTAAAGTCTCACTATAAATTCCACGAAAAACAGCTCTTCAGGAAATTAAGTACAAAGTAAGCAACACATGCACAGCATTTTAATTGCCAAAGTGAAAAACCACCAGCTGTAGGCTAGAGCTGCAGGTGAAGGGAAAGAAGGAAGAAAGAGTAAGAATGAGATAAACACAAGAAAAGCAATACATATGTCAAAGGTTTTTGGGCCAACAACACTGAGAACATCACAGATGTGAAGACAAGCAATAAAAACAAGAAACAAACAAAAAAAAAAAATCAACTTTGGTCCATTAAACATGAGACAAGAACGAGTTTACAATCAAAATATCTATTATTTTTAGTTTTTACAAGGTTTCAAACAATAATTACAGAACTATTTACAAATGCACATTTCTGTATGTATAAAATAAGTTAAAAAATTAAGAGCACAATCTGTACAACATATAAACACTCACAAATTGAAATCTTTCTGATGCTTGATGAGGAGCAGGAGCTCTTTCTCCACGACTCTGCTGCTGCTCCTGGCGCAGCATTTGGTCTCTGCGCCCTGAGCTTCATTGCTGTTCAAGGCCCCACTTTTTTTTTTTTCTAAATCTGGTCCATGGATCCTGGCCTCGTAACCGACATCCTGATCTGGACTCTGGAGCTACGAAGTAAAAATTGTCTCTTTTTCCTAAGTGCTGTATTGAACTGCGGACACATTCTAAGTGCTTCACATTTTTCTTTCCCGGTCCTTGAATTTACCGGCTGTGCCGTGGTTTCGTTGCCCCTCTTTTACTCAGCCAGTCCTGCGGTTCATATAGGGGTCAGATCAAAGTCGTCGTTTACCTCCACCAGTGGGATGTAAAACTCAGGGATCTCAAAGATGCTGGTGGACTTGTAGGTCGCCGGGTCCAGCTCCTGCAACTTGAGCTGCCACTCCAAACGCTGCACGGCGTTCAGAGCTGCGGCCTCGTGCTGTTGCCTCATCAGAAGACAAGTCTGTGGAGGGAAAACAGAACCAGTGTCAAGTCTGGAAGAGTCCAAAAGAAAACAAGGAATCCAACTCACTCACCTTCAGTTTATCAAACTTATCGTCCACGTCTTGCAGCCAGGACATAAACTGCCGTGCGTTGAAGCGGTCTCTCACTGATGTTTTCCCATCATCTCCCTGTGAACGAGACTGTTGGAACATTACTTAATGAAACCTCTATCTTGGCTGTGACTGAGCAGAATCCAGGACATGAGTCTCATACCTGGACGTCCTGAGGCATGTTGTACACTTCAGCATCCAGTAGAACTGTACAAGCGCTGAAGGGCAGAGTCTGATTGGCTAGTGTTCTTGCTGCCCGGTAATGAACCCGCAGGACTTCCTGCTCATTGGAGACGATCAGTTTTTCCTGCAACAAGAAAAATTAGCTTAAATAACATTGAGGAAAAAAAGTTTTAAGTTTAAAGGATGTCTTACTGGGTGAGGGAACTCACCCTTTCAATGCTGTGCTGCAGTCGGAGCTTCATGCGAACGACCTCCTGTTGTTTGAACATCTCTTTGAGCTGCTCAGGTAATGATGGAGGTGGGGTTATCTGCACAACAATGGAGGTGGAGACGACGTGTCAAAGCAGTTCACTCACACAGATTCATGACTGATGGCAGGAATTCAATTGGTTTACTCTGCAGTGAGTCAGCAGCCACCTCAAACATGTCAGCGCCCTGAACAAAGACGGCTCTAACATCACACACAGTAATGTCCTCACAGATGTGGTTTTGTGCTTGCAAAATTTATGACATGACTTCTAAAACAAGACTTTTTTTCCTTTTTGTGCAGACAACAAATGTTAGATTCCCTAACAAAATGTCTTCAACATCAAACACTAAAAGGAGCTTTTTTTCCATTTATGACCATTGAAAAAATATGTATTTGCAATTTTACATTACAGATGGATTTCTGACATTAATATTATTGTAAAAATACGTGCATTGCACACATTGAACAACCCAGGGTTGCAGGGGTTTCAGAACCAACAATAATTTATATGCAGTTCTCTTTGTTTAAACACTAGTACAGAAAACTACTTTGGGTAATCCAACTGGACCAACAAAATACTGAAGTAGAAAAAGTACTCCGACTCACCATTGGTATACAGAGTTTACTGAGTGGGTTCCCATCGAGGAGGTAGGAGCCGTTGAAGGTCACGTATTCATCGTAATACTGGGGCGGTTGGGGAGTGACGCTGCACAACACCTTACGCTTCTCCTCGATCTTCTTCCGGATGTGTAGGAACTCGTAGTATGGGTTTGCCCTCTCCGTCTGGTAGGGTTCGATCTCCTCCAGTTTCACCGAGTCCACGATTGCAGCTAGTGACTGCTGGCCTCGCTCTTTCTCCTGGAGACCCGAGCAGCACAGCTGGGAGTTCAAAATCCGGGCCATCTTCCTCTTTCGTGGATGAGGAACGTGGAAGTCGACTTCATCATCTGCGGAAAGAACCTTGATTTTGGACCCTGAGGAGTCGGACTCACGGTCACCAGACTGTGGAGAGGAGCTCCCTGAGGTGTTGCTGCTGCTGCTGTCACTCTGGGTTCCCAGTAGGCCGGCTCTTTGACCCAGCTCTTCCCCAACAGTGGACGTCTCAGGCTGGTCATCAGCAGGTGTCACATCCATCGGCTCTGACATGCACTCTGTTTTTGATACAGGCGTGCTTTCTGTGGCCATAGTGACCTCTGCTGGCAGACCTTCAGCTGCAGCAGGAACAGCAGTGGTATTGTTATTCTCTGAGGTCTGCAGGACATCGGTTCTCTCGTCGGCTACGTCAACAGTGCTAGAAAAGCTTTTATCCAGCTGAACCTCCAGGTTTGGATTTACCATGTTGCTGGATGGTTTCTGTGTTTTAGAGTTTGTTATTTTTAAGCAAACGTCTTCTTGAGGACATTTAGAGTCACTTGTAGTTTTGACCGAACTGAGCAAATACTCTGCAGTAGAGCTGGGAATGTGAGTGGTGGGAGACATAGCTGAAATTTCCGACCCTTCTGTTTTGGAGCTTTCAGCAACAATTTTCATGCACTCAGGCTCTGAGGGATCTGGGTTCTCAGGAACTTTGTGGGTTAATTCCAAGTCCGGTGTGTTTTCAGCTTCAGTTTGTGGCTGGTTCTCCACATTGGACGCTGTATGCGGCTCCTTCTGCTGCATGGATTTAGTGTCTGTGAACAACAGAGGTTCAGCAGATACTGGTGACTGATGGAGGTCCTTGCTGCTACAATCTGTCTGCGTAGATTCTGTCATAGCCTGGACTTCCCTGACACCAGGAGGTTCAGCGGAGGGCAGAGTTTTCTGCTCTGATGTTGCAGTCTGAGAGCCTGCGCAGGCTGATAGGCTGGACTGTGGAATGAGGTTCTGATTCAGAGAGTCCTTGTCTGTTACTATTGCTGTAGGGCAGGCGGAACCGGGCCCTTCTTTCTCTGTAACAGAACCGGTCCCTAAAGTGATGCTCTCTTTCATTTCTGCTGAGGTCTCACTCGTTTTAAACTCCTCACTGACCAGGCTGGACTTGGCCAGAGATTCAACAGGTTTAGTGGAGAAGTTGGCCTCGTCGTCCAGAATAGCCCTGAGGTATGGAGACTCATGTCGGCCGGACAGCGGAGTCCGATTGCTGTGTGGCACATCTGGAAGACTGTTGCAATCTTTATCCTGAACAGACGGGGACCTGGTGGCGTGAATAACGAGGGAAGACTGGAGGAATGCAGGTTGGGAGTCAAGCGCTTCCAGATTCATGTCAGAGTCAAATTCAGCCTGTTTCGGCGTGAGTGTAGCAGCCTGACATGAATCTTCTGAACTGGCAACTGAGACCAAGGACACAGATCTGGACATGAGGCCGCAGCGTTCAGACTCTGGTCTGGGGGACCTGGTCACACAGATGTCCACCGCTGAGGTGACCTTTGCACTGATGGAAGACAGACCCCTCCCGTCCAGGGAAACCGTTCTGTCCTTTGGAGGTTTATCTGTTTTATGAATGTCAGTGGTTTCAGAGCTTTTGGAGCGCAGCAGCTCTTTACTCAAACCTGGTTCAGTCTTTGTTCTGTCTTTGGGCTTAGTCTTCCCCGCATCTGACAACGGTCTCTGTTTGAGCCTCTCTCGCTCCTTCTGTTTGATTTTCTCAAGATGTTTTCGATGCCACTGCTCAATTTCCTGGTCCTTCAGGCTCAGCATGCGCTCAAAGCTGGTCTGCATCAGGTCGTCATTCACCAGCCTCTTTTCTTTTGGCTTTCCGTCTCGTGTTGCTGGCGACGCTTTTGCTTTGGCTTTGTCTGCGTCCATCTCGTTGGCTTTGACTTTGATCTTGGCCTGCTGCGAGCGTTCTTTGTGGCGCTCTTTGTCCTTGTCCCTGTGTCTCTCTGAGTCTCTTTCACTTCGTTCTCTCCTGTCACGATCTTTCTCGGGAGTTCTCACCACCTCCTCTTTAGATTTTGCAGATAGCCACTTGTTTTCAGACAGATAGATCTTCTTCTCTTCTAAAAGTGATTTCAGATTCGAGCCCGAAGAAAAGCCCCCGTCTTTTACTTTATCCTTTTTCTTCCGGTCGTAGTCCTTCTCTTTGGAGCGATCGTGCTTATAATCCGCTGACTTCTCCTGAGGTTTTAGTTTCTTATCAGCATTTGTGCGTTCCTTTTCTCTGTGATCACCGGCACTGTAGTCCCTGTCCGGCCTCTCCCTATCAGATCTTTTGTCAAACTTGTCTTTATTTTTTCTGCCGTCGTCATGCTTTTTTGCAGCTGATAGCGACTTGAGCTTTTCATTCTCTTTCAAGTTTTTATCACCGGACACATGTGAAGAAACAGACCCAGTTCTCTCCTTCTCCTTCCACCGTTCCACAGAATTCTGTGGCTCGGATTTGTCAGAATGCTCATTTTTTATCTTTCTTTCTTTCTCAGGATGCCTTCTCTCCATTTTTTCAGAATCTTTCTCCTTCCCTGGGAGCCTCTTGTCAGACTTTTCACGTGAGCCTTTTTCAGAGGGCTCCAGCTGTTCTTGATCAGCTGTGTTTCCACATATGGGTTTTTCCTCTGTCTCCTCTTTCATGCTGTTGCTCTGCAGTGACTCCTCTGGAATCCGCCCTGAGCCGTGGCAGTCCACCCTCTCGTCACGCTCGCCCAATTTTGAATCCTTCACCTTCTCCTCTCTATTAGTGGCATCTTTTCGCTCCTTTTTCACAGCTTTTTCTTTCTCTCGCTCCTCTTTCGGCCTCTTTTCTTTACTGTGCCTCTCCTTCACATTTCTCTCATCCTTGGTTGTTGGGCTGTCTGAGGTCTTCTGAATGGAGCAGGTGTCGTCGCCTTCCCTCCTTACTGGGAGCGAGTCTTCAGTCTCGTCACTTTTAAAGAAATTCTCCTTCCAAAACTCTCGGTCAAACTCCAAATTCCTGTGGCCGTCCTTCCGAATTTCCTTCTGCCTGTGGCGGCTGCGCTCTGCCTCGTACTCTCTCCTGTGTTTGTCCTTCTCTTTGTGTTTGAGTTTATGCTTCTTCACCACCTTGCCGTCCAGGTCGATCTTCCGCAAGGCAACGTCAGTGTTGTCTGTACTGTTTCCTACGCTGGCGTCTTTATAGGAGCTAGACAGACCATCGTCCTCCTCCACACTCTGCTCCTTCAGTTGGTGTTTACTCTTTTCCTTGTGTTTACACCCTTTAGTGCTGGAGCCTTCTGTACAATAGTCTGCTTCTGTGTAGTGGTTGTACTTGACATTGTCCATTTGACACGGGCTGTCGCTGATGGAAACGCATGTCTTTGCATTTTCCAGTTTAAGTGGCGTCTGTTTATCAGTCATGCCATGGTTCAGTTTGGGAGACTTGATGGAGGACAAGTGAAAGAGGTGGACAGATGAGTCGTCCTTAGGACTGAAGGACATTTTGAAGCAGTCGTCTTCGTGAACCTTTTCTGAACTCTCCGAAACAGTTGCCAGAGACAGGACCAGTGTTTTGCTGTTCTCCTTCCCATCTTCTTGGTTTTCCTTGTTCCTATTCTGGGTTTTGCTTTTCCTCTTCACTTTTCCCTTTTCTTTTTGCTCAACATTGTCTTTTTTGGACCTGGCGTCCACTTTGAGGATATCTGAGCTATGAGAACAATTAGGAGAGTTCCTTTTCTCTGAGATGCATTCCATTTCATCGCTGGAGGTATCTGAACTGCAGTGGACTCGAGAAGTCTTCTGCTTTTTCAACTTGGGACAGGATTCTCCCTTTCCACTCTGTTTCCCAGCCACATGATTTCTTCCTCTGTCCTCTTTCTCCCGCTGACGTATGTCCCGCCTGAGGATGTGTCTGTCATTTAGAGCCTTACTGAGATCGTCCTCTTCCTCCTCATCTTTGAACTCGTATTCATCCAGGCCTGGCACAGAGGAAGACCCCTTCATGATGGGTTTACCATCCGAGTCCTTCTCACTATCCGAGTCTTCCATGTTGTCATCCACACTCGATGGATTAACAGAGGGTGGATCATCAGACTCTGTATGGGAGGAATATCAAATTATTTAGTTCATGTTGTATAATCATTTTTTTTTTTTTTCGTAATAGCTGTATGTGGTAACGAACCTGAAGAGCTGTCCTCCTGGTCTGACAACAAAATCTCTCCCTTCAACAGTTGCTCCAGCTCCTGAGAGTCGGCCACGTCCACCGGTCGCTCTCCACGCTTGTTTGCTTGGAATGCATTTCCTCCATGACGCAGTAGCAGTTTGACAATCTACAAAAAGACAAAAATGATACAGACGAGAAACATTAAGATATTTTTTAGTCTTAGTTAAATTACCAGATCAGTTTTAATGAATTGATGCTGATGTTCACTTTATTCATACGACTGACTCAGTGGTATTAGCGTGTGGCCTTTGACTAGGTTCCAAATTCAACATTGTATAAAAATGTGTCCATTATTCCTTTATAAATGCCTGTCCTCTGACAGTACAGCTGGTGACTCCTGGTCTGGTTCTTACATCTTTATGTCCACTGCTTGAAGCATCATGGAGAGGCGTGTCATCATCCAGACCCTGTGTGTTGACTTCAGCCCCAGCTGCTATTAAGACTTTGGCCACATCATAATAACCAAGATTACAGGCTTCATGGAGGGGAGTCCAACCTGAAGAGAGAACCATCACATGATCACAACACAATACTCTAAAGATTAACACACAAAAAAAAGACTAAGACATTTTTCAACTCAATGATGTTTCGTTTTTTGTCACCATATTATTTAATATCAATTGGGAATAAATCACGGACTAAGAGAATCACTTATCCTCACGCTGTACCTGCAAAATCCTTGACATTGACATCGGCCCCCAGGCTAATGAGCTCTTTAACTTGCTTTGCATCTCCGCGGATGGCTGCCATGTGCAGCGGCGTCTCGCCCCTCTCGTTCCTCTTATTGATCTTATCTTTCTGCCGAGAAGATGTGCTGCTGGAGACCTTCTTCTGCACTGGTGTGGTTTGAGAGGGGTGACTGGGTGTAGAGTCTAGACATGGGCAGACAGAGACGCATTTAATTAGAGCTTAAAACAAAAATGTCATCAGGTCAAGAAAAAGAAAATAAAAAAAATGCCACCTAACAATTTGAATTTGCAGAAAATAAAACCAATAAGAAAACAGCACTGTTATTATCCAGACCATATTTTAAAAGGTATAGACAGAGGAAATTATTTCTTAAAATAAAATGTCAAAATTATGTATATAACATTCTTGTAAGATAAGGCTCCTATGTTTGACATAAACTGATCAGTTAGTCCTGCAGATTAAATGGACTCACAGACTGAATGTTTAAAAAAAAAACACTGAGTCATGCTGAGGAGGAGGTTACAGAGGACAAGCACACAGACCTGGACTGTTGGCAGTCATCTGCATTAAGAGAGCCATCTGTTTGCGCTCCGACAGAGGATATCCAAACAATAGGTTGGGAGCCTGCGACTTTTTGCTCCCTGCCTCCTTTTTCACCTTTTTCTTGTCTGGCCCATCTTTATCTGCAACACAAACACAAGGGCAATATTAGGAAAAAAAAGACAGAAATACAGTTCAACAGTCTTCTAATCAACAAAGTGGTGTTAGTTGTCCTCTTCCCCTTGTATCTGTTCACCAGGCAGAGAAACAGATGACAAGCATAAAATACCACGTGGGGCAAATTAACTGCATTCTCTTAAACGTCTCCACCGGTGACACAATCTTTAGCCACAATCAACCGAGAGCTTTCAACAGGTGCAGAACCACAACCAAGGACACACTTGCACACACGTACAGTACATTCACACACGCACGTGCATTTGTGTATGCGCATTTACAGTCCCCGTAGAACTGTAGAGTGGATGACGTGTCTCTGTGTAAGGACGGCAGGGGGGCTGAAGACCGGGCTGCAACCATTACCTGCGTACATGCTGCAGGGAGGCACTAATCTCTCTCCCCAGGTCTCACTGGACTGCCCTGGGTCTGAGTCATCTACAGTGCAAAGCAGAGAGGGTGGGAGAGGGGGAGAGGAGGGAGTGGAAGGGTGGGAAAGCACTGCATTAATGCTCACTCTGCCTCACCCTCCACAACATGTAGTCAGCTGCAGACAGGAAAAGAGGCAGACTCTCACTCCACGCAACAGATTCAGGACTCATGGCAAAACAGGAGCAGGATCCCAGTCGCAGACGGTCACCAGACTGACTGGGTCTCGGCCTAAGACTGCCGACCCGTAGACCTTAAAAGGAAGTGAGGGGAGATGGTTCCAGACAGAACCAAATGTCTCCCTTCATCTTCACTACATATTCATTATACTGGTGGGGAGTGCGTCCAAACAATTCAGGACCACACAGGGAAAACTGTGAAGTGCAGTGACTTGCATGAATAACTGTACTTTATTTACTGTAAACATGGTTGGAACCACCTATTTTTAGGCCTTTCATTTGCAAACAGTTGATACGGATACCACATCTACCTACCTGAAAGAAACAGACGTGTTTATTTACTAGTGAGAGAGGGCTAGAATTAACTCACAATGTTTCCAGTGTGATTCTAAGCCCCTGAGGGCAGGTGCTTTATCTTGCGCAGCAGTTAACGTTGCAACGACAAGAAAAATATCAGGTTCCAGGCATCTGTTCTCAGGGACTACTAGAAAAAAAAACTTCTTCCTTCCACCCCCCCCTCAACACACATGTAGCTTAGAGTGACAGCACTTTTCCCAAACAGCACAGCTTTGACCTAAGACCCTTGTCTTCAATGAATGACCAGAGGATGATGTTGCAATTATCAATGTGGGAAAGAGACACGGTTCACCTTAGAGATAACTGCAAAAAAATATATTTTAACCATGTAACACTGTGGTTTCATTATAAGTAATAATTATTTGCTCTTTTTCCATTGGAAATTATTATCAAATGCACAGACATCACTATAAACACATTTACGATATTATCTCCTTAAGTCCAGTTCCCGAAGAGACGTGATAAAAATCAGAACACCAGGGGGCAGTGTGCAGACATGGCACCAAGCCAATAGCACGGTTCAGAAGGAGGAGCAGAAGAAGGAAACAGGAAGGAGCAGTTAACAACTCTCACCAGTGTCTGAGTCCCTCTCCTCCGTCTGGGCCGGGCTGCTCGTGAAGGAGAGCTTGCGCTTCATGGAAGACTTGGCCTTTCCTTCCTTTCCAAGTAATTCACTCCGGTCCAACTTCGGAGTTTTGGTGAAAGGAGACAGCTTTTCCTTGCTCTGTTAGAGACGAGAGGGATGATAATGAGTAAGTTGGCTTAAGTAAGGGGCGAGGTTGTGTCTGTAGATGGGCAGATGTAAAGATTAACAATCACCAAACCTGGAGAAGATCATCTAGAAGATTGATCAAACTAAATAAACGTAACATAATATGTCTTTCTATTTCTGAAAAGAAACTGTTCTTCCTTTTTGTGAGTTTTGCCATAGGAACTGAATTGTAAAATAATGATGCTTGTGAATCTTTCCATGGTACAACAAGAAACATCAGCCTCTAAAACACATATGGTAGAGGTTTAATGGTTAATAAACGCTGGCCCCATATGGTCAGTTGGATTCAATCAAAAAATAAATAAATGAAATCACCAAAAACAGATGATCATATAGAAGAAAAGTGTTTTTGCTTCTTTGTGCACTCAGAATCAAAGTTGTACAAAAAAGTCACAGGAATGATTGAACGTTTAACATCTAAGTAAGTGTCTTTCACGTCCAGTTGTAGCCCTTTCATCTGCAGACAAAGCCTGTTTGTGCCAGCTAATTTAGTTGGATACATTTCTGGCAAAAGTGAGAAAAAAAAAATCTGCAGTGATAATTGTCTTTGATCTGGAGCAAAGCTCCAACTGTAGGTCTGGTGAAGCTCACAGAATCTCAGGAAAATTATTGGATGTAAAAGTCATAATTCTTTGTTCTTAACTGAAGGATGTGCATGTTTTTAAGCCACAGCATCTTTTCTTCATTATGAGACAGAATAAAGTTAAAAAAAAGTCTCCCGTCGCCTCGTACCTTCTTCCCCGCCTGCTTGTCCACCATGGCTCCATCTCTGTCACTCCCAGGTTTGGCCATGGTGCAACACCTGACTAGCTGTGACAGCTACGACACAGTCGGGTCATTATGTACCTAGAGACACAGACGACACAATAGGGGTGAGATTTATACATTTGTAACAAATGGACACATCAGTCGATAGGCCATGTGCAACAACAGGTGTTTACAGGTGAGACCTCTTCAGACACAAAGAACGTTTAGATGTCAGTGCTGCTGGAGGGAGGATTGTCAGGGTGAAGTAACCACCAACTCACCTATACTAGTTATAGCACATCACAGAGACCTTAAACCTTAAAACCAGGCCGGAAACGACCAGAGAAGAGCATGAATCACAGCCTAAGGGACTCTGGGGTAAAACCTTCCACTTCCAGATCATCATTCTGGACTACTCATTAGAGTAACCATGTGCTGCTCTCATGTGGTTTGTGTCAATGAAGTCACACATCTAGCATCAGCATCAATGAAGAGCAGTAGGAAGTAGGAGATGACATAACAGCCATGTAGGCAGGTGTAATGAAACGTGGTGGTTTAGGCCACATGACTGACAGTTGAAACGTAAATTCAAGGTAGGTCACGTCCCACGTTGAGTTATCAAAACGTTGCTCTATAGAAATCCCCCGCCTGCTTTATGACACGTTGTGAGGCACGAGGGGGTCAGTTATGATAATCCAACAAATGGGGAAAACACCTTTACTCAAATTGGATCTCATTCCAAGAAAATGCAGCTTCAACAGCTGCTCAGTGTGACGTGGCTGCGGCAAACAGTGAATAATAATTAAAATAAATAAAGAAGTCGACCTAGATCCACTTGTAAGTGGACGTTACTGAGTATCGGTCCACAGCAGTGATCTAAATATTTCAAGATGTGATGATGTCCATGCCTTAATGAATGTACAAATCAGCAAAACCATCAGAATTTTAAAAATAAACACAACTTATGATTTCTATGTTTAATACAACATGGGTTGGATTTCTTCATTACACTGCAATATTTTCTAATTCTTCTTCTTTCAGCTTTTCAGTGGTTGCCACAGCGAGTCAACAATTTCCATCTCCTGCTGTCCTGTATCGTCAACTCTAACTCAAACCTCCTTGTCCTCCCTCACTGCATCCATCAACCTCCTCGTCTCCTACCTGGTAGCTCCATCTCTAGGATCATTCTTCTACCAATGTATTCACTGTCCCACCTCTGAACATGTCCAAACCATCTCAATCTGTCTTCTCTAGCTTTTTCTCCAAACCTCCATGTCAGTGTTGTCCCTCTAATCACCTCATCACCAATAGTTTTCTATTTCTTACATTAAAAACGTACAGTGTGACATCAATCCCAACACTGACGATAACAAGATGCACATTTTATGACACTATATTATTCTTAAATAACCCCAAATGCAAAATAGAAAAAAAACAGAACAGACATAAAAAAACATTTCCAGTGACCACGTTACTTAGAGTTATACATATGCATTTCTACATTGCAATGTTTGGCCTCACTGATAAACAGCCAGATAATGACATAAAGGAGCGTAGTAGCACGCAGCATGGCTGTGTGGCACAATAAATCAGCGTAGTAGCAGTTTCATCATCACGGCAGCCCTAGACAGGAGGCGGATTTCCTCTGTGACAGTTAAAACGTTTTCATGAACGCACTTGTAATCCGCCAGAACTGCACATCAAGTTACAGTCAAACGGCACCGCCACTGTTCGCCCGATATCTTTTGAAAACACATAACCTGTGGCTGAGTGCAACAGATGAATGGAATGGGTAGCAGTTAAGAGTTGTTTTTATGGCGTGGACTGTTGTCGCTGTGACAGTTAACAATATGTTTTTATCTAAAACCTTTGTCAAACTCAGGCTCAGGGGCCAAATCTGGGTTAGGCCTGGTGGACAATATCTGATGTGTAATAGAGTGGGCCCATATACACTGGAAGGATTTGTTGTATTATCACTCTGAACAACATGATTATCCTTCAGAATGCTTCATTCTCAAATCTTTCTGGATGAACAGGTTTTTTTAAAAAAAAGCACAACAACAATGAAAGTGATGTTCCATCATGTTATCGGTGTCTTTGGACAGCTTTACAACCTCTCAGTGCTGGTGAAGTTCCTTTCACCCCTGCTCAGCAGCCAACAGTGTCCATCATTAGTCAGCACCCAGCCCGTATGTAGCAACATTGGAATTGAACCAGGTGAATAAAAGAAAAGAGTGGGTCGCAGTAAACTCGCAAATGTATTGGAAACATTAGAGAAATATTCACTTTATTGGACTGCACCAGAAAACAGACGCCGACAGGACTTCTTTCTGGGCCAGATATGAGGAAGGAGGGTGTGACTATAATTACAGAGGTATTTGGGAACACGCCAGTGCCAGAGTTCACATTCACTGTTTCATGATCAACTTGGTGCAGTGCATGCCTCGCTGGAGTTACTGTGCTGCTTGGAGTGGCTTAAATCTATTTTATGATTAACTAACACTCCCATTAACATTATATTTTAAAAGAAAAGTCCAGAGAGGCTTTGTATTTGACATCACAACGCCAAAAGAGACAGCTGCAGTTTCCTAACCTGCGTAGAAGCAACAGATCAACACAATCCAAGCAAATATCTAAATACACGTCTTCTTTTACATTCAAATCAGCAGATAATTTTGGTAATATCAAACTTGTCAACATTTTCGATTAGAATAAATATCATTAATACTGTGTGGTCCTAAGTGTGGTCCTAAATCTTCAGGCTGAGTCATTAAAACCTCAGGTTACATTTTTTTGGCTGGACAACTGTGTCCTCTAAGAAACACATGTCGCTGGATTTATTTATAACCCACCAGTCCTGCACTTAAAACTCTTTTGGTTCTTATCCAAAAACATTATGTTTACCTTAAGTACTGTAGTACTGAGCTGCATGAGTACTGACAGAAGAGAAAATGCAGTATTGTACACATTTGCATGTGCGTTACTGTATCGATGGGCTTGCAGAGTGAAAGGTGGGGTCTGATGTGGAGTGGAGGGTTGTGGATGTGGTGGTAATAGCGGTGGCGTAGCCGAGACAGATGAAGCACACGCAGAACGGTAACCTGATCCGGTAACAGCAGGATTGGACAGGGAGGGAAGAGTGCTATGAATAGCAGAGTACGCCACCATCACTGCCATGACCAGCAGCAGCAACAGTGGCAACAGCAGTAGCAGTGGCAACAGCACCACTCTACTATAACTGAGTCAGTAGAAGTTTGTGAACTGCCTGTTCTCCCTGAAAGAAGTCTACAGAGAAGACACAATGTGTTTTTTTAACTACTTAATATAGAATATAGTAAATATTCAGACGCATTTATCCAAAGTCTTACAGCTTAGCTCCTGACTGCCCTCCCCTGGTCAACTGCCACCAAATTTAAAAACACAAAAAAATATATTTATGCTGTTGATGAAAGACTAACACATAAGGTGATGAAGTGCTTGTGATGCTACTTGCTTAAAGGCAGCAGTGCCCTATAGGAAGGGGGTTCACAGGGCTCTAGGTTCGAATCCACCAACTGCCAACTCACTGCTGAGGTCCACTGTGCATGGTGCCGTCCCCACTCACCGTGATGGGTTAAATACAGAGGTGACATTTCGTTGTGTGCATCAGTGTGGATCACAATGTCACAATGAGTTTCCTTTCCAATCTAAGGAAAACACAACCTTAACCTCTAATATCGATGAAGACAGATATAGTAGATAGATAGAACTTCCTTAATCCCTCTGGAGTATCCTTCGGGAAATTATGGGAAGATGCATCCAATACATGTGCACGTGACACTGAATCTTTAAATAAAAGGCAGCTTGCAAGGGTCAAGTTTGACGCATGTTAGGTGGTGCATCAAACCATCTGTCTACAGCTGACCCAGGCAGACTAGGGTCCAGGGCCAGGATGCGGTCCATTTGGCCTTTGAATGCTTCACAACGCTTCAGAATCAACCAGCCGAGCAAAGCATCGTTCCCGACCCACATAACCTCCAGTGGGCTCACCACCTGCTGGAAGGCCCACTGTATGGCGCAGTGTGATTTGGGTTGAAGATGGTTCTCCCTGCACTCCAGTAACAGACTAGGGGATGAAGATGAATTATCATATTATTCTGCATTTTCCCTGCAGTACTGTATCTCCCCAATAGGTGGCATAAAAATTGCGAATAACAACATTTCAGCATTTATTTATGCAACATGTCATTAATCTTATCCATCTTTCTGCACCTTCACCATTCCTTCATCCCATTTTCAGACCTGTTGTGGTCCAGGAGTCAAAAAGTTTGCCCACCTCAAGTCTCCTAATGGGGCTTAATCCAGGGCTCACCAAAATGTTCTGAGAGCCTGAGAGGCACTTGAAGCCTGCTGACACTGCTCTGAATGTAGGTTAATGATCAGATACCCAAGCGGTGGACAAGAACAATGAGGCCTATAGTGGCGATTAGGGGTTAAATGGAAGGGGGTGGGGAGCGAGGCAGGGATTAGAGCAAAGGTTAGGACCTAGGCATGGATCTTGTTCTCTCTCCACTACAGCGTCAAGCTCACATGACTCAGCCAAACACTGGGAAAGTGTTTTCACACAGAATGCATTAGTATCTACAAAAATGTTTAAAAATATATAGACCATGACATAGCATTCATATGATGTAGGTTCAACAGCCAACCACCAGCTCAGAAATAGGGAGAAAATGTGACTAGAATAAACCACATCTCAGAGATGATTAAAATCTACACCGGATGCTAGTAATAACATAGCCATGTGACGAGCTTCAATCCACCAGCATTAATACATAAAGGTCTGCTGGTTACAGATATGATAAGAAAAACACTATTTACCTTGTTTAAAATGACAACAATCTACATCTCTAAGAACTCCAGACAGGATGTGATCGCTTTATCTGGCTTTAATACTGCAAAAATAGTCCAACAATAACAAAGTCAAACCAGTCTGTAAAAGTCCAGATATTTGTTGGTGATTTACAAAGACAACCATGACCCCTTCTTCGAGACGAGCAATGTATGTTGAACCGAAAAGAATTTTGGTTTTATGTTCTGCACCGTCACAAAAGCTAATATATAATATGGCCTATAAAATACGAATGACCACTACGAATACTACAGTCGGCCTACAAAACAAAAACAACAGCCTGTATACACCCAGCTGCTGGGGAAGGCTTGCATCTGTTGTGTAATCAAGCTGTCCCACCCTCCCCAAACTAGAGACACAGACCTGCACTAATATAGACTTGCAGGACAATTCGAAGCTATGACAAAAAAAATCATATGAACTTTCTGCAAAAAAAGTTATGAGAAGCAGAAAAGTAGGCTGTTTGGAAAAGTACTAAGTATAATAGTAATAATACAGCAAATATGCACAGCATATGAATAAGGGATCTGTATAACAACCAAATTATTACATTTTGCTTCAGGCTACAAACAATGTCCTATCATTATTTCATGTAAACTCATCCTTGACATAGATTTTTTTTCCTCTACCTGTGGTGAAAACAAGATTTTCATTGCGTTTATTAAGTAGCACTGGCTGCAGTAACTTAATTATTACTGTGACTGATTCAGCAGGACAATAAAAATCTACCTGTTTTACTAACAGACCTATACTTCAATATTACATTCATGGTAAACATCTTAAAGTGTCTCACCCACCAGGCAGCAGTTGGTTTATCGATAAACAAAGTCTGAGGTTGTTATAGGTTTAACGTCACATAAGGTTTAAGTGCTTAACTGTAAGTCGGCTTAATTTTAGATTACATTCCTCTGCAATGTACATATGTCCGTGGCTCCTTCCATCGATCCATTATCTCAAATTCTTGGTGCCTATACTGAAGGAGACCTCGGAAAAGAAATTGCAGATTAATTCATACTAAAGAGTTGTATATGCAACAAAAAAAAAAATCAAGCCACAAGAACACCTGGATTATTTAAGAACACAGAAACATGCCCAGGACAGACAAAGTTTTCACTTTCAAAACGGAAGAGCAACAAACCGTGACCATGAATAGAGGGGTTTTCCCCCTTAAATGATCCAGAGTGTTTACTGAAAATATAAACATAAAGAGAGGCCGATACAAAGCATAATGTTAAGTAAAAATTAAGTAAAAGCAAATGTGTTTATAAGGGCAATGTTAATCTATTTTAACATACATGAGCCTAATTTATTTAAAAAGATAAAGAAGCAGTTTTTCCAGAGAGACTAATAATTTATGTTGCCCTAATTATTTAGCAGTAACACTCAGAAACAAGGGCAAAGACAATGCGTTCTGTCTGAATCTCAGCCCAGCCACTGTACCGTGCCACATCCACCTATTTAGTGCTGCTCATCTGAATACAAAGATTCTTGTGTGTCAGTGTGGTGGCATGTCCTGCCAGTTTAGGACTCTTGGTCTCACCATGGTTGAGCAACAGTATCGCAGGATTATGCTGGTGTTGATATAAAGAAATTGTCATTTTTAAGGGCAAAAAGAGGAAGCATTTTGCCGATTTGTTCTCATCTGGAGCAAACCCTTGCATTCATTCTTCAGGGTGCAGATTTTTATGCATAACTCTTTAATTTGCAAGTCACTGCTCAGCACCTGAAACACTGGTAGACCAGTGCACATCATCTAAAACACTTATGCAATCTGCCAAGGAGCGAGAGAGAGAGACAGGGAATTTAAACTCTCCAGTGCCCCGACTCTGGGGGAGGACAGTGCATTAAAAGCACTGGCTGCTGGAAACACAACAACACAATTTCCCTCAGGTCTGACGGGCACAGCCCTTTTGCATCACAGCGCTTTAATTCAGGACAATGGTTTTAATAGGCCACCCTTCAAGGTGAGGCTGATGAACTTGACTAGACAAATAAACACCTGCTGAGAAAACTAAGTTACATGCAGAAAAGAAACTCACTCTCAGTATTGCTAGCTCTGTGGGAGACCCAAAAATTACAATATCATATGGCAAGCTGAGAATATGATAGAAAAAAAACATTTTAAAGAAAGGAAAGGAAACTGGTGGGGACTGTGTCATGCTCATCAGACCTCAGTGATAACCTGGCAATAGGTGGATTCAAACCTGGAACTTTGCAGACCCCGGTACGGTTCCTTAACCACTAGGCCACCACTGCCCCAAGAGAATATAAAAACCCTGTGATATATTCCTGCTGTGTGGCCCAAATGACACATCGGTCAGGTTGTTTGTGTTGCACTGTGATAAACAGGCAAACGGTCCAGTGTGGGACCCCACCCCTGCATGTTGGCTGCCAAGACTGGGTCTAACCCCCCCAACCCTCTGACCCTGGACAGGATTAGGTTGCAGGAGGTGGATGAGTCAATGAATGAACGCATGTTAAGAGAACACCGTCTTTTTCTCGGGGCTAAATAAACATGTATGCCTTAGGGGTCGATGTCACGTGAAGCATGTGACTCAAAATGAAATACTTGACACTCAATAATATTTCATAAACACTGTGCTATAGTAGTAAGACGTGACCGTTTAAAGATACTGCTTTGCATGTATGTTTAATTTATATGTTACGCAGCTATGTAAGTAAAAGAAAACACCTTTATTACAAATAGATATTTAAGAAAAGACTCATGGCCTTGTGGTAAAGGAGGCCACCACCAAGGGTTACAGGTTCTAAAACCACCAACTGCCAAGTTATCACTGAGGTCCACTGAGCATGGCACCGTCCCCACTCACGGCTCCCCGGCCGCTCAAAGCTGCCCACTGTTCACTTTGGTGATGGGTTAAATGCAGAGGACAAATTTCGTTGTGTGCAGTGGTGTGAATCACAATGTCACAATTCCTTTCCAGCTTGTAGCAGCCAAGCATAATGCAACCAATGATGGTGCAATGTGCATCTACATGAACAAGATGATGAGGCTAATCCAAGATCTGTTAAAAGACTGTTTTACAGGTTATAACAACTGTTGAAACCAACTAAATGTGACAGCCATATAAAGGGTAAAAACAGATTAAACAACATTTAAATTAAGTTTATGTGCTTGGTTGGTTTTAATTACAAAGACTGTATAAAAAGACAGGAGAAAAGGTCCAAAAGTCTTTACTATTTTTAATTACTGGTGTTATTAATGCTATACTGATCTATAAACCTTTTCATTAAAAATACATTAAGATATTAGGTATTGTTACTGATACACAAGACAAATTGGTCCACGTTATTATCGTGTAATAAAGAACTTAACAAAAGTGTTCTGTGAATGGCCCATATACGGGTTATTTGCAAATAACCAACCAGATTAAAAGAGAAACCCTTCGAAAAGGTGACAGTGACCTGTCAGTGGTGAATGAAAAGAGCAAAGGATTTGTTGATATAGTAACAGATACAGGCCATATGGCAGCAAGTAGTTTGTACGTCGCTGTAATTAAATGTGTAGGTGTTAATAGAAAATACGGACTAAGGTAACCACCTTCATCAGATTGCATGTAATGTTTAAATTCAATTATTTTTCACATTGTAAATGTATCTTACATGTATGATTACAATAGGTCAGGTTTGTATGTTGCATAACATAGACTGACAAACTGGATTATTATATCACATATACGTATATTATAATAAATATAAATGATTATATATTATAATTTTCACATAGACCAATTGCTAACACGTTATTAAACATTTTTTTAATTTTATGACCGAGTCTAGTGTGTGGGTCCATCTATGATTAAGATTAATGCCGCAGTATTTGTGTTAAATTTCTAGGTAAATTAAAAAGCGTACGTACAGTGGTGTAGGAACTATTTAAAATGAAAGCGTGGCGGGTTTTTTGTCGTTTCAGTGCGGTCGTTGAACGAACGGACAGCCATCTAAAAACAGGCAGCTTTTGTATCAGGCAACACACCCCCAAAATGTCAGAGTCACTGACTGGGAGGCGCACAACCTAATACTGTTCTACTTCATTTTAAAACATTAGCAAACCCTAACTATGTGAACTGAGCTCTGAATCGACTTAATACGATCTCGTTCAGATCGTTAAAAAATTATATTTTACGTAAAGTCGCACGGCATGTGTCTTGCGATCAATTCTCGAGCAGCAATACGCTGGTAAACGCTAGAATCAGCAACTCATATACGGTTACTTTCATTTATGTGGTTAAATTTAGACACCGCGGGTTAATGTTAGGGTTAGTGATACGGCAAGGCTGAGAGAGAGAGACACGTTATGTCGAATACCATGTTGTAACGGCACTGTTCCAAGACAAGGCTGAGACAAAGCCCACTGCAGCCCCTCCGCTGCCCTCACAGCGAACGTCCCCCACCCCATCGCCTCATCTCAATTAGCTTAGCTGCTTCCCTTCACCACACATCCTCCCTGGCTGTTTGGCAGCTCCGCTTCAACCCGACATTTTCCTCCTGCTCTTCGGACTCTGCAGTGCAACAACGGTGACTAGATAAAACGCGACCGTCTGTATTCTCACTTCCAGGAGAGTAAGAGACCCGAACCACGTACGTAACGCACGTGGCTCACAACTAAAGTGTACCCAAAGCAAACACATAACATTCCATTTTCTCACGCACTTTACGTCAAGCTATCTAGCGCGTTAGCCCGCTCGCGGTAGCCAGATGGCTAATGTTAGGAAGCGAATTCTACCAACAAACCTACTAAGGTCCTTACCTTTAAACTGCCCCGCACTGTGCCGCTGCCTCATGTGCTTTCCGCTATAGGTTTATACGGCGTAATATAAACAGTTCTTCCCTCTAAAATGAGACGTTTACAGTAGCCTACGCCAGTGTGACGTTCATCTCTGGTTTGAAAACATCGCAGCCTTTCGTCGTCCGTCCTCTTCCAGAAAAGCCCAGCAAAACACGCGAGCGTCGCTCTGATTGGCCGACGACAGACATGTGACTGAACAAACCCCACCGAGCTTATAAGGTCTCCGTCTGCCGAAGAGACCGTGTTGACGGGTATGTTCACGCCATTTATATCTTATTTTGGCCACAAAATAGCGTATTTCTATATTTTTTTGTTTTATATACGCTATTTTTGTAAGTTGGCAGCGTTTATTTGCCGATAACTTCAGTCTGCCTTAGTAGTAGGTACATACTGAAGGACAGAAGAGGGTCCGTAATGGGCATTTGACGTCATCTTTTCCATGCGGTCAGTGCGTACGTTGTCGTTGCTGACGACGTAGTTTGTCGTATTTATGCTTTTTTACAGTAACGTCAGCCTATTGAACCCTTTGAATTACGACCAGTGGAGTTGCATTGTCTTTCACATTGCAGTTTCTATGCATTTCCTGGGTTTGGACTGATGGCGCAGTGGCATTTACATCATGGAGGAATGCTGTACGCATGCGCGTTGTTGCACATTATGATCCATGTTGCAGCTTGAAAGTCGCCAGAGGAACGTGGGATGGGGGAGGGGAGGCCGGCGAGACAGGCAAACGCCACTAGGGCGAGATAGTAGTGAGAGACGCAGTTTCATTCCAGAGGCTGTATTAAATCTAACTGTATCTTAAATATGCATATTCTTGTATACAATGAGAGAACAACAAAATGTTCCCTTCAGATTTATTGACTATTTAATGTACCATTATTATTAAACAGTAATTCTTAACTTTTTGGCCCATTTAATCTTCATCTTCTATAAATCTTCTACGTTAAAAAGTAGACAGCTGTCCTTTACAACCCAGGTAAAAAGCATTCCTGTTGCATAAGACAAAAATGTCAGCAAAAACTGTAGATGCATCCAATACTGTGAATAACAGGCAGCTTTACAAATTTAAAATGAAAACATGAAAATAAAAATACTACTACAGTCATTTATGGCAATTGAACCAACATGTGACATATCTCCCCAAACTCTGTGGGCCTCCAAGTTGAGTAAGTTAAGTTTTGTGCTCTGAATAAATATTTAAATATGAGCTTAAAATGTGTTATTGTAAAAACACTGCTCCTCAAATGATACTTGGGCATTTGCAAAAAATGGAGCAAATTTCAATTTATTGACTAATTCTTTTTATGTGCATTATTTAATTATAGTTTAAATGTGTATTTAAACAACAGCATAAATGTGTGTGCATGGAAAATAACATTGCAATAACACTCTTTATAGCTTTATGAACAATTTATTTACACAATATGTTTGTATCATACATATCAGTTTCAGTGAAAGGTTTTCTGTTGCCAAAAATGAGACATTTGCCAACAATCTTTACAGATCCTGTCTAACTCCAAACCCTGGTCCTTTTGGAGGCTCTGTGAGAGAAGTCAGCCCTCCTGCAGGCTCACAAGAGAAACGGCCACTTCTGTAATACAAAACAACAACAACAACAACAAACACCTCAGTGTGCGGCAGATGTGAATGAAGATTTTACTGAGAGATTTAAAAAAATATACCTGGGCCCTGGTGGTGGAACTCTGCCTGCCTTTAGTTCATCAATAATATTTTCCATGTCCTGAGGCATTAGATCCTCCTACAAATATAAAAACAAGATACATTTAAGCATTATTTTAAAACACAGATTTGTGCTGCCTGGTTGGCCAGAACTGGTAAAAATGTATAAAAACACAACCACACTTAAACACTATAATGGTCGGGCTGGCCATTTTTAATATTTTCAAAATTTGTCAAATAAACCACCACCCCATCCATTCCTTATGTTCAAGGCTACATGCAAAGACCATGTAGTCGTTTCCACCTACTCAGCCAGACAGTGGTCAAATCAACCACCATATTTGACCAGCACCAAATATCTGGTTTCTATAGTGACTGTACAGGTACTGCCTTCCATTGAGCTAGGGTGTCAGTGGTGGGATGTCTTAGAACTGAGCTGAAAAAAAATGGCAGAAAGTAGGAGAAGTATGACAGTTCCCCAAGCCTTGGAGTTCTGTCAGAGTCTGCCATCTGATGAGTCGGACGCAGCGTTTTCAGAGGAGGAGAATATAGAGTCTGAGGAATCTGATGCTCTATATAGGGAGGACAGCGATGTTTTGTCTGGTGAGGAAAGTCCTTTAGACTGTGAGCCTGATCCCGTGAGGAAGAGGAGGAAGTGTTCAACGCCCAGTCAGTTTTCATCTGATGCACCAGGTGAACTCCACTGCCCCATATATTGTTTCCCACCACATATTATTATTATAATTATAATCTTATACAATTATCATTATTTTTTAGATCTTCCTGAACCAGTACTTGCTCCAGAGCTGGAGTCCTGGCTGAAATCTTCATCATATGGGTCAGAGGCTCACGTAGAGACAGGGAAGGACGGTACAGTGTGGGTGAACACTGTAACAGGTGAACAGCCTGAAGGACAGCAGAGCCACAATGACTTCTCGGAGGTTAGCGGCCCCACACCATTTGCAAAGAGTCACGTTAAAGATGCCGTAACAGCCTTCTCCTGTCTGTTTGATGACGGCATGCTGACACACATCAGGGAGTGCACTGTGGCCGAGGCACATCGGTACCGTGGTGACAGGTCATGGGACTTGTCAGTGTCTGAACTGAAGGCCTTCATAGCACTCCTGTACATCCGAGGCGCACAGGCAGCAACAGGCTTGGAGTTGAGCAACCTCTGGTCAGAAAAGTGGGGCCTAACATTTTTCCGAGAGACCATGCCCAGAAATAGGTTCAAAGAGATCATGCAATTCCTACGCTTTGACAAGAAGGAGACTCGACAAGATCGTTTGCAAAACAACAAGTTTGCTCTGATTTCGGAAACCTGGAACAAGTTTATTGAAAACTGCATTGCTTGTTACAAGCCCAGTGCCAACATCACCATCGATCAACAGCTGTTTCCGACCAAGGCCAGGTGCAAATTCATTCAGTACATGCCAAAAAAGCCAGCTAAATTCGGCATAAAATTTTGGCTGGCTGCTGATGTACGGTCAAAATACATGTTGAATGGGGCCCCGTATTTAGGGAGGGATGAAACAAGAAGCAGAGATCAGGTACCAAGAGAAGACGTGGTGCTCAACTTGGCATCACCGTTCATGGGCGAAGGAAGAACCATAACCACAAACAGTTACTTCACTTCGTTGAACCTAGCTACAGCGCTACAGGCCAATAGCACCAGCTTTGTTGGCACAGTGGCAAAATCCCAACCTGAGTTGCCCCCCTCTGGAAAACAGCGCAAGCAAACGCCGCTGTTCAGCACAAAGTTCCTAAGCTGTGGCAAGGCAACTCTCACCATCTACCAGGGCAAGCCAAAGAAGAACGTGTGCGTCCTCAGCACTGCACATAAACATTTAAGCTTCACTGAGCAGAAAGTTACACCTGACTCAGTAATATACTACAACCACACCAAAAACAGCGTAAAAGTCCTGGACCAGATGGCAAAGATGTACTCGGTAAAAAGCACCACACGGAGGTGGCCAGTTGCAGTTTTCTATAACATATTGGACCTGGCCGGAATAAATGCACACGTCCTCTTCAAAGAGTGTACAGGCAACAATATAGGTCGCAGAAAATTTCTGCTGCAGCTGGCAGAGGAGCTGAGGGCTG
This sequence comes from Paraplagusia blochii, assembly GCA_016785265.1. Classification (NCBI taxonomy): domain Eukaryota; kingdom Metazoa; phylum Chordata; class Actinopteri; order Pleuronectiformes; family Cynoglossidae; genus Paraplagusia; species Paraplagusia blochii. Next base: position 95,342 of record JAFBJS010028008.1, read on the forward strand.
AATTCAAACCTGGAGAAGACGCAGCACACGCAGCAAATCTGCAGCAGCTACAACAGCTACAGGAAGCACCGAACCAACGCAGACACTGTCAAATAAAAAAGGGATGCAAGCAAAACAAAACCTACGACAGCTGCTGCATTTGCCGCAAAGCTGTTTGTGGCAAATGCACAATAACAAAACGAATCACTTGCGTTAAATGTGGCCCGTAGTGATTGGAAAAGATGCAACAATAGTTTATTACAAGACTTTTTGGATGTTCTCATTTTAACTTACTAGTGACGTTCATTGTGACACAGACACAATGCACACAACAAAATTCGACCTTTGCATTTAACCCACCACCAAAGTGACCAGTGGGCAGCTTTGCGAGAGACCAGCATGTGGGGACGGTGCCATGCTTAATGCATCTCAGTGGTAATCTGGCAACTGGTGGACTCAAACTTGAAACCCTCTATAACCAAGTCCACTTCCTTAACCTCTAAGTCACCACTGAACCACTTCCTCTGCTGTCTGTTGGTAGAAATATGTGAACGTGACCTCTTTTTTTTCGGGTTTTTTTTTTTGTTTACTGATTGAGTGGCTATGAATGAGAGTCAAGAGCTGTGGAATTATGGTAATGTTAATAATAATGGTGCTCAATTACACATTATTGTGTTATGTCTATATTAAAAGACATAAAAAAATAAGTTTCTAATGGTGAGGTCAAAATGATTCTGGTATGAATAGACAATAGATAAGCTGGAAGAAAGGCAAAGACAGCTCGTGCTCATGCACTTGCAGTTATAATTTTAAGAAGGATTGCTATCTGTACTCACATAATAGTTGTCATTGATCTGGACCATTGGAGCATTGACACAGGCACCCAGGCATTCCACTTCTATTAGTGTAAACATCTTGTCTGCAGTAGTCTCACCAACCTTGATACCTGCATTCAAGGAAATGAAGACTTGCTGTTTACAGAGCTGACCTACGAGAACAACCTTGGACTGTTATTGATTCACCAGGAAACGGGATTGTGTCATATTTAATGTAACCAGCAGTATTAGTCATCTGAGTTTTATTTCACGTTCTTTGTCAAATTGCACTTTAACAATGTTAAGATGACTTTTATCTCTCATTGATGTACTTGAAAATATTAAAAACTGACATGGTAGCAAGAGTAACTGGTTTTGCACATAACTTACCAAGTTTGTTTTTGATGGTTTCCAGGATGCTGTCAGAGTTGCAGAGCATGCAGGGTGTAGTTGTGCAGATCTGAATGAAGTATTTTCCCACGGGTTGACGCAGATACATGGTGTAGAATGTTGCCACTTCATACACTCTCATAGGAGGTATATTTAGCACTTCTGCAACCTGAATAACAAGAAAACCAATATTAATAACTTAGATGAGGAAAACAACCTCGTAAAATTGTTGTTAAAATATGACGAAAAAAAGTTAGCGATATGAAGCGAAAGAAAAAGGAAAACCACTCTGCCTTGTTCATTGCTGAGATGGGGAGCCATCCATGTTGCCTTTGGGCCAGATCCAACACTGGAAGAGTGGCGGCTTGCGTGTGTCCATCAGGATACATGGAAATAATTGTTTGGATCCTCTGCAACAGAAGTGTTTTTTTATTAACAGTTTTGTCTATGCAGCTAAACATCAGTCATTTATGGAAACAAAGATAAAGACATTAGAGCAGAACCTACAGTAAATAAATGTAAGATTTACCTTTTTGTTCTCCTCAGTGAACTCAAATGGGATGTCAGCGTTGTTGTCCGCAGTATCCCTATGCTGAAAGAAAGACACTCATGTTACAGTAATATTCATGTTTACATCATGTTCCCACTTACAGTACTTGCAATAAATACCACAAAAGATTAAATATCTTAATGATATATAATATATATCATTGGATATGAATTTTGACAACATAACTATCACCTTTTAAAGGAAACCTGTTAGTCATGATAAGGTTAACATTAAATTCTACTGGTGCACACACTGCCACCTTGTGAGCAACAAAAAAAATCGTAACAAATTTAAAGATCTAAAATTTACCTTTTAACACATCTAAAACATTTAAAGGTCCCTTAAAACTCACTAATGCACCATGTTTTTATTTCAATACAGATCACAAACATCTTTACTACCTGGAGACTGAAACCATGGTACTTTTCCATTACCACTAAGTCACGCGGGCTGTGGTTGTACAGAGTTAAATAGGCTCCACTGGCATGTTTGTGTTAATTTTAACTTTTTAGTAAAAATGTGTAGCGGAATAAAGAAAATGTCATCATGTTTAAGACATGTGAAATAAAATTGCACAAAACTAAAGCACCTAAATAAATATTGAGATATATAGTACAATAAACTCTGAAAACCTTCATAGAGAAAATGTGATTGGTTTTTGTTGTCATAAGTATTTTCTACAAGCAAGATTGTCCGTGATGAAATGTGAAAGCCCATTTTAAAGGTTTATTATTTACTAGAACATTCAACTTCCACCCGTAGAAACCATTCAAATATTTCTTTAAGATAATGAAAGAACACAAAGGGGGAAATGTATAAAATATTATAGTGCAGGTAATAGTTCCTGGTTTATTTTCTGATCTCCAAGATTTTAAATTAGCGTAGCGAATATAAATAATACTTTATTTGACGGATCAGATTACAATCAGAGAAAAAAAGTAAAGGCTTACCACAAAGATGCCCCCTGCTCCAGCACGTGCAGCAGACCGATGCAGATGCCTGACCTGTCTGGCCTGCAAATGAAACAACGAGGGAATGATGATGGAGAAGAATCAAGACATACTGAACACATTTGACTTGTTTTTGATTATACACAAGCATAATATACATTCAAACAACAGAAAAAATGTATTTTCCTTTGAAATTGTCCCTTATTTCAGGGGTTGCCACAGTGAGCCAACATTTTCCAACTCACCCTGTTCTCTCCATCTTCTACTTTGACTCCAACTACCTCCGTGTCCTCCCTCTCTGCATCTTTTAATCTCCTCTTTGTCTCCTACCTGGTAGCTCCATCTCTAGGATCATTATTTTACCAATGCATCCACTGTCCCTCCTCTGAACATGTCCAAACCATTTCAATCTGTCTGTGTTGTCCCTCTATTCCTGATCTTGTCCATCCGTGTTATTGTTATATAATAACAATAACATGAACTTACAAAATTATCTTTTTTATCCTACAAGGGTATTTAAAAATATTTTTAAGAAACTACATATTTATTTACAACATTTTGTTTACGTTTGTATCTTAACATATATGAATGACAAGATATTAATCATAGTTTGCATGCTTTAAAATATATCATATCAAGCAATAGCACATTTGAGGTTTTTGAGGTATTATTTACGATACGTCTTTTAGTATGTACACATGTACAATCACCGCTTAGGAAAACGTTAGACCCCAGAAGGCTAACACCGATAGCATGCTTGGGCCTCTGCCCTTGTCAAAAGTCACGGCCTGTTCTATTCAACTGACAACAACATTGATGGCAGAGTTTGGCCAGAATGACAAAGAATGCATCCATCATACCGTGTGTGACACAGCCGAGCGGAGAGCCCCGGACAAAAACATCTTATATCTTCGAGTTTGGCCCCGGTGTGTTAAAAATGGACGGGACACCAGCGCATCAAAATAGGCTCGATCTTTTTCGATTAGTTTTGCCTGACGTCGACACGGCGCTGCGTCGCCTAATCGATCCCAGAGAGTGCAATCTGAGCTCGGCAGCACACGCAGGGGGACGACGCTTCGCTTCCTCTGAGCTCGGTTATGTAACCTGGTGGTCTGTGTTATTTAAGCTCTTACCAGGAAATAATATTCGATCTTTTTATATTACAGAAAAGATCGAATTGAAGGAAAACACACAGGAAACCAAATAAACTCCTAGTCGGAAAGTTAAGGACAAATATATATTCAACACATGTTTTAACAGCTTAGATTAAACCTCATATTTGGACGAAACTTTTCTAAAAAAATACCAAAAATTGATCATAGGGTTAAAATGACGTTGAGTTTGGCTGACTCCAAATTATTTTCTTTCATTTTTGCATTAAAATTGTGAAATGTTTGAGGAAGTAAAACTACTTTTTTAACAGTAAGTCTGTTTGCACAACCCTCATTCACACATTTTACAGTAACATTTTATAGTCTTCTTCATTCTGTAGCTCATCTAAAACCCATTGTTATCAAGATGTATGCTCTCTACAAATAAATAAAGGTTCAGTTCAAAACAATATCTGCATTTGTATTCAATTTCAATTTCTGCCATTGAAGTACATCTAACTTCATTAAACGTCAATTACACAAAGATCAGTATTTTTAATTACAGCAGTTTGAACTGACCTGCTGTAGTCTGCATGCCAATAACACATCCTTAATATATTAATTCCTCCTCCCTCCCCGCCTCCTCTTTTACCTCCTTGCGCTGAAGAATATGACAATCAACAGACCAGGGATGATTCAGCCAATGACAAGGTAGGAGTGCTGGAGCTTAGAGCGTGATTGGCTGCAGCGACACTATGCTGACTGCACAGGGTCTGGGCTCATGGATAGAGGCGGGTCCTTGTGCGAGCTGAACTGTGCTGCTGATATACTGAAGGCCTTGTAGTGTTATTACTACTCCCAAGAGGACCAGCAGTGACTCCAGATTAACCTATTTTCCAAGTCACCCTCAGATGATATAGGACTGTCTGCGTCTGTACTTCTACAATGGTTGTACCTAAATCTGAGGACAAACTGTACTACCCTCCTCCTGACCTGCAGAGGGATGCTCATGTTCCTAATTTAAACTGGTATCTGGAACTGTACAGGAAGTCTCTTGAGAATCCAGAAGGTAGGACAAACGCTGGTGAAGTCGTAGTAGTAGTGTCTGCACTAATATCATGAATTCCACTGAGCTCATGTACGTGCAGTATCTCCTTGTCTGTCTGTCCTCTGTTTATCCTTCAGCGCTGACCTGGGTGTCACATTTATTTCAGCTTTCTGGAAAGAAGTTGCTGATGAGTTCTTTTGGAAGAAGCCGGCAACTGGGCCAATGCTGCAATACAATTTTGACATTACCAAAGGCAACATATATGTCAAATGCATGGAAGGTGCCAAAACAAACATTTGCTACAATGTCCTGGACCGACACGTCAAGGAGAGGAACCTCGGAGAGAAGGTTGCCTATTACTGGTAAGCATCAACACATCAGGCCAAGAATAAGCAACGGTGTTGATGGGAATGCTACGCAGAGTTATAGTGTGTCAGGGACTCTGGTCAGTCAGTAGTGCTGTGTCTCCCACTGCAACATGAGCACAACAAAACAAACCACAGCCAGTGCAGCACAGACTCACTTTAGTTTAAACTCTCTTGCAACAACATTCTCAAGTTGAGAATTTTACTCTGGTTGCAAAAATATTTCCCCAGATTTCATTATTTGGTTTACCAGATATTGCGCATATTTGTATGAGTCATTCATATTAATATTTTTTACAGGCTTATTATGTGAAATTATAAAGGTTTCCAGCCCGAAAAATAAAATCAAATGTATTAAAATAATACTAAATACATTACATTATTTTTGAGTTTCCTGTCTTACATCAGTCTGTTTGCTTTGTCAACCAGAGATGCTCAGCAAACAAAAACCAGCTCTACTGTTTGGCCATCATAGAGAACCAGTGCAAACGGGCACAGCAGTCACAGCAGCCATTTACCGCACTAGTGTCATAGTGACAGTGAAGTTTACATAACACATCTATTCAGGTCTGTGTCAGGTCAAGAGCAAAGACAGCGTGAGACGTTTAAACTGCACTGTGTCAACTTTGTAGGATCCTTTTTGGCACAAGAGAGAAATGACTCAGGTCTGAGGGACTGATTGTGAGGAGGAAATAACCACTAGAGCACAGAGTGAACATGACAATAGTGGATATATCTGTCTCTTATACACATCTAGGCGGGTCCTTGTGCGAAAGGTTAACCTGCACCTTCAGGCACCATGAATCCTATCTTAGAATGGACTCACAATTGAATAAACATCAGATAACAAAATATGAAATATGAATGTTCTTGCCAAATTAGCTGGAATTGCACATACAGTTCTGAGATTTAGTTAGTTCGCCCCCTTAGTTTTGGGGGCGAACAGCTGCAGATATCAGTATCAGTTGACAAGTTGAGAGTTTGGACGGAATTGTCAAATTGGATAATGGTAAGAGTTGGAAGTATTGGAAATCCCTATTTAGACCAAAGTTAGGCACAATAACATGTGGAAAATGTAGTCTGTGTTGCTCATGTCTTGTCCTGTCTTAACAGGGAAGGAAACTTGCCTAGTGATAACATGACCATCACCTACTCTCAGCTGCTGAGTCAAGTCTGTCGTTGTGCCAACGTCCTGAAGCAGATGGGTATGAGCTCTACCTTCTCCAGCAGCAACTGATGATTTCTTCAAACAAACTACTGTTTTATGTGTTACATTTCCAATGGTAGTGATATTTATTGGTGTCTGGTGAAGGTGTGAAGAAGGGGGACAGGGTGTCCATCTATCTACCCATGATCCCAGAGCTTGTCTACTCAATGCTGGCCTGTGCCAGGATTGGAGCAGTTCACTCTGTTGTGGTAAGTGACAGGACTGGAAGGTATTATGTATTTTTTGTCATACTCTAGATAATCATGGATGAATCACCTGCCGTGCTACCTTGAACTCCACAGGGAAGCTTTTGTTGTTCAGTATTGACTTCAGCAGCATCAAATATTCCTAGTAGAAGCCACAGTCCAGTGGCGACCATACTCAATACTCCAAATCAAAATTATCATTACACTCAGTGACCTACTTTCACACCCCTCTCCCTCTGTTTATACACCAAAAAGAGGTCAAATTAGTTTTTCAGGGCTTGGAGGAGTCTTCACTGACCTCAGTTTAGCCCTTGGTCAGAAACCACCTGGATCTGATCCCGGCAAACACTCTCATCAAACCAGGTGATGAGCGCAGGTCTTGGTGGTGCCGAGTTTTTAAGGTTATGACCCAGCACTGCCAACATTTGTTTGTTCTCTGACTCTACTCAAACATTACCAGCTGAACATGAGCTCTCGTCTCTGTCAGCTGGGACCTGCTCGCTCCTGCAGTTATCGTGTGTCCTGTGTGCGTGAACATCAACAGTAGCAGCAGGAGGGGGACACATGCACAGGAATATATGGGTCAGACACTCACTGGCTTAAACCAACTTGGGAAAACATCAGAGTAATTCTCCAGCCAAGCCAGTGTTATTTTAGTTATTTAACCTTCCCATCTAAGCAGAGGCCCAGTTAAAAATATCTCCATGTGGCTTCATGTCACGTCTCCCATTGGCCACTTTTGGTCAGACATGTGTGAAGTGACCTTGTCTGTATTTTGTCCTTGTTATGAACTTCTTAACTCATATATCCTTTCAATTCTTTTTTATAGATAGCACTGAGAGACATTATATCATTGCAGATAATGAGATATTCACTTTACTCTGGCTAGTTTTGTGAATTTTCTTGGCACACAATCCTGGCACAGATGGGAGCAGACAATCACACTGTGACATTTTGCTGTGTCCAGAGTTTGCCCATGACTTGCTTCACAATGCTGGCGCCAGCACTGAAACTGGATATTAACTTTGGCAAGAGCAGCATCATCTGGTGGGTGGTGCAACAGTTGCAGTTACATAAAGAGTGGTTAAACGCGATGGTGCTGAGACACAGACACACAGCAAGGTGACCCGTCTGTAATAAAGTGACCTTATGGCCAATTGTGGGGATGGCAAATTCATAGAGTATCAATACCACAGGTTGATTGTTAGTGTCTTTACATTTTCAGATCGACAGACAGAATGAAAGACATTTATCCCTTTGGGTGTTGCCTTTAAGAAATTAAGGAATTTGCTGCAATACCAGTGACATATAAGGAAGGAAAAGAACGAAAGCGAACTTGTCAGGGTTCTCTCTCTCTTTTAACCCCTGTATTTCTGTTTGTCTTCTATCTATTCACTTTCAGTTTGCCGGTTTCTCGGCTGAGTCTTTGTCTGAGAGGATTAGAGACGCCCAGAGCAGTGTCCTGGTGACAGCAGGTTAGTTCCGACTAACCTCCGACACACTTGTTTTGAGACAAGTGCCTCAATATGTGATGTGTTTGTCTGCCAGCTTCACATCCTGGCTGTAAAGATAATATTGTAGCTGTAATTGACTCAGTATTTGAACACTGTCTTTCTGCTGCTGCTGTGTCTCATTATCTATTGACATCTGTCACGTCATCTCTCTTCCCCTGTCTGCCTGTCTTCCCATAACTCCTTCTTCTCTCTCCATGCTTTTTGTGACATACAGATGGGGTCTACAGAGGAGAAAAGCTGATCAACCTGAAAAACATTGTGGACGAGGCTCTGGAAAAGTGCAGGGAAAAGTAGGTCCTGCTCCCGGGGCTAACAATCCCAGCAGCCACCTGTGTTTACACGAGTAACCGACTCAACTTGTGGCACTGACACACGCACACAAACACATGTAGCAGTTGCCAGGCAGGGAGAGAAACCACACAACCTGGTTTCCACATGATGGAGTTGCTGGGCAACATACTGTAGAGAGCTGAGACTCATTAGGGAAACCCGCCCTGCTGCTGCTCCACTGTGGCAACCACAGCCTGGGAGGGAGAAACAAAGCATCCTGGGAGTTATTTGAAAACAGTGAAATGATAAATATTTGTTATAATAAAACCAGCATCTAATAGATTTAATGTTGCTATTTGTGGTAATGATGCATATGAAGATCTTACTTAAATTCTAATTAATCAAATTTACTGTAATTTGATTAACAGTAACAGGAAAAATCACCATAAAATGTATGAATTTGTTTCTTTAAAAATGTTTTTTACTTTATATTTATGGATTGCACTAACAGTCGAGTAGAAAAATGTTGTTTTTTTTTGGTTCGAGTATTTTAGAAGTATCTATAACTACTTCTCACAGTTTTTTCTTATTTTAACTATCACCACAGATCATCATCCACAGTGACCAAGTGCCTTGTCATCAAACACCTCGGATTAAAGACAAACAGTGAAGCTGCATCCATTAAATTACAGGTAAATAAAACCCCCACGGGAACTGCATGTGATGCTAGGTGTTGCCCAGAAACACAACCTTCTCTGGACTGTGGACTCTCAAAAACCCCTGACAGTTATTTCCAATGAACTGACATGAGGTGCTGCAGCCTCTGAACAACCGTATTGACTGGATACCACTGCTGGGTTCTCTCTCTGTTGTTGTATTGTACGTGTTCAGACCCCGTGGGACTCACAGCGAGATATGTGGTGGGATGAGGCCATGAGAGGGTCTGCAGAGGAGTGTGAGCCAGAGTGGCTGGACGCTGAGGACCCACTGTTTATACTTTATACCAGCGGCTCCACTGGCAAACCAAAAGTAAGACTCAGTTCCTGATACATGATGTCTTCTTTTCCATTACTAGAGGCATTTTACATAATCTGCCTACTTAGTCGATGATCAGCTGTCTGCTGTGACTTCCAAACACACTCTCTGCCTTTAGGGTGTTCTCCACACTGTTGCTGGTTATCTGCTCTATACCTCGCTGACCTTCAAGTACGTGTTTGACCACCAGTACGACGACGTGTACTGGTGCACGGCAGATATCGGCTGGATCACCGGCCACTCTTACATCACCTATGGCCCACTGGCAAACGGTGCCACGGGCCTCTTGGTAAGTCTAGAAAACTTAAAGATTTTTTAAAATATTTTGTCTGGAGACCAGAATGTAGCAATCCTTCCTAATGTGTTTGCATGTGTGTATTTTTACATTACCTCCAGTTTGAAGGCGTGCCTGTGTACCCTCACGTCGGCCGCTTCTGGGAAATCATTGAGAAGTACAAAGTGACCAAGTTTTACACAGCTCCCACCGCTATCCGTCTGTTGATGAAACACGGACGGGAACCAGTGCAGAAGTAAGAAACAGTATCTGCTTAAATCACAACAGAGAAAGAGTTTTTTTTTAATATATGTACTAAATAAAAAAGATATTTTATTCACGATATTTATTGTGTTATGTATAGCTTGCCATTTAACTTCAACTAACAATAGTAAATATCAACTTTTATGTTCTACGATGTTAAAATGACCATTTATTTAAATAATTATTGATAATTTACCATTGTTCTCAGCTACGACCTCTCCAGCCTGAGGATCATGGGTACGGTGGGTGAGCCGATCAACCCTGAGGCCTGGCAGTGGTACCACGAGGTGGTCGGCCAGGGACAGTGTCCAATTGTTGACACCTTTTGGCAAACAGAGACGGTAAAGGACACGTCAGTCATTGAGCTCTTTTGCTCTTTTAAATTTCTGTTACAATAAAGTCATGAGACCAGCCATGATGGATGGATTAGAGACACTAGCAATAGGTAGAAGACAGGAGGCAAAGCTGGAGGTGGAGGAGTTAAAGATGCTGAGATTATCTTTATGAGAGACAACGATGGACAGGATCAGGAATGAGGTGATTAGAGGGACAACACAGACAGGAAGGTTTGGAGAAAAAGACAGATTGAGATGGTTTGGACATGTTCAGAGGAGGGACAGTGGATACGTTGTTAAAAGAATGATCCTAGAGATGGAGCTACCAGGTAGGAGACAAAGAGGGACTGAGGTAGTTGGAGTCAGAGTTGAGGATAAAGAGGGAGATGGAAAATGTTGACTTGCTGTGGCAGCCCTGAGAAAAGGGACAAGTTCATAGTAGAAGAAAAAGAAGATCTATTTAAATTGAATATAATTCCAACGTTAACCTTTGGACATGAGTGTTTGATAAATACATAAATGTAAATGATTACAGTGTTTTTTCGGCCCCTTCTGTCACTATGGTCAGTATAGTCATCTTCTTCCTCCTCTGCAGGGAGGTCATGTTTTGACTCCTCTTCCTGCTGCCACGCCGCTCAAACCAGGCTCAGCTGTAAGCTACCAACACTTTAAATAATAATAATAATGCTTATAATAATGATAATTATAATGATATTGTGACTGGAGTTTAGTGAATTAACACATTCTTTTTCAGACCTTTCCTTTCTTTGGGGTGGAACCAGCAATCATCAATGAAGACGGCGAGGAGCTGGAGGGTGAGGCTGAGGGTTACCTGGTGAGTTCAATTCCCCCAGTGTAACATTAATAAAGTACAGTTTATTGCTGATACAGACTTGGTCCAACAGTGTAACAGTAGAGTAACAGAGTTGTAAACACATGAGTATAGTTTGTCGGTGTATCTTATTGCAGGTATTCAAGAGGCCCTGGCCTGGAATCATGCGCACTTTGTACAAAAACCACGAGTCCTTTGAAAACATCTACTTCAAAAAGTTTCCGGGCTTTTACGTCACTGGTGACGGTGAGACAGCTAGAGATTAAGATCTTTTGTTCTTTTCTTTGTCCTCTCTGATATTGGACTGTCTGTCAGAAACATCAGAAACAAAGGCAACACCTACTGTACCGTACACAGCTCTGTTAAATACCAAAGAGAATCCCAAGAGACAGCAAACAAAAACAAAAAAAAGAGACTTTTCATCAGCTGTTCTCGTCTCATCTCCTGTGTCAGGCTGCAGGCGGGATAAAGACGGATACTACTGGATCACAGGGAGGATCGACGACATGCTGAATGTGTCAGGTACAAACACAGGCAGGTGTATCTGTCAGTTGATGCAGCTGCTTATAAATAAAAGTCTTAATTTGTTATCTCGTTCCTGAGTCACAGCAACAATTTAACTGTTTTGACTTCAGGACACCTGCTGAGCACAGCAGAGGTGGAGGCCGCTCTGACAGAATACCCTGGGGTGGTGGAGGCTGCGGTGGTGACCCGGCCACACAAAGTGAAGGGCGAGTGTCTGTACTGCTTCATCAGCCTCAAAGACACCATGGAGTTTAATAACTTGGTGGTGGAGGATCTGAAGAAGCTCGGTGAGTTTTAATAATTGATGAATACAAACTACACATTTATTCACTCTATGTAACGTTCTATTGTGGGTCATTCTGCTTTAAACTCCAATAAGAATGTTTCTATGGCAACATAAGATCAACGCAGTACAGACAGCAATCAACACTATATACTGTACTTCATTAAAAATGACTTATTTGTGTTATTTTTGTGTAGCTTCTAGATAAAAGTCCATTAACAAGCTGCATACTTTTCTCAATCTATCTGTATAATTTCTAAAGCGTCCTATTACAGGATCACAGCAGATCAAACAATTTAAGTTCAAGGAAAATGAACTTCAATTTGGCAGGAAATAGTGTTGAAAATAAAGTTCACATACATTACCCTCATACCCTCACATAACGCACGTTCTTCCTTTATGTTGTCTTACCAGTGAGAGAGAAAATTGGACCGATCGCCACACCAGACTTCATTCAGAATGCCCCTGCTCTGCCCAAAACCCGCTCAGGTAAACACTGTTTCACAGTAACCAACACCACTGTCATCCTCGTCATCACATCAACACCTTCTCTCCTTCAACTCATCGCTAACACAGGGAAGATCATGAGGCGTATCCTGCGTCAAATTGCACGCAACGACAAAGACCTGGGGGACCTTTCCACCCTGGCTGACCCCAAAGTGGTGGAGGTGCTCTTCAGCCAGAGATGTGAAGCCGCGGCCTGAGCGTGCCACCGCCCTCTACTTCCTCTTCACTCTGTCTGTTTATTAAAACTGCAGATGAAGGTCAGATGAAGACAAACACTGAGTGTCTCTGAGCACTTTCTGGGACTGAACAAGGGACAAAGGATCATGACAGTAAGATGACAGTATGACAGCATTCATGTTAATATGATGCGTTAGTCTCTTTTAATGTGGCGCTGAACTGATGCACGGATGATGTTTGTGTTTGGGGCCAAACTATAAAACACTGAATTTATTTTTGTAATTTTTGGATTTATGTATGACAATACTGAAGAGTAAAGTACAACTGACTCCTGTTCCTGAACTTTAAATAATGAAGTTTGCTTTGCACATCTTTGATATTACTTGTATGTAGTGATCAACTCTCCACAAAAAATATAAATAAACAAAAGAAAGGTATTAAAATGTGGTTGCTATTTATTTACATACAACTCCGTTGATGGTTAGGGTAGCTGCGGTTGCAGTTTCCTGGTCAATGAGTTGCCTGATACAATAACTTAGTTGGGTTTAAACTTAATCAGCAAACTAACTTATAACACAAGGTAGGTCAACAAATTGTAATCCTTAAAACATTTTTTTTCTACAAAAATAAAAAAGTTACTTCATAAAAAAATTTATTGTATTGAGAACTTCCTGCAGAATCCTTCAGACTGGGGGCCCAAGTTGACAAAATACTGCAGACCCCAGACAGCAGTGTTTATTTATAAATATTCATGATAAGCATATTGAAAAATAAGCTATCATTTTGCTAAATCAGAAAATGCATTGGTGGCTTCAACAGTCTTTCTGAATCTCAGTAGTCTTCCAGTTGCGTGCAACCTATATTCATCAAATAACTCATTAATTAATACATTTATATTTCAGGTAAATAGTTGGGTTATTGATCTGTAATCCCTTTTGTTGGCTTTGTCTTTTTCGAACCGTCGAGAAAACAGCTTCTGTCGCCCTCCAGTGGCCAAATTGCACATTGCAGCTGTTATTTAATGGTTCCAGGGAAAAAACACACACACCAGTAGCAGCGTAAAAATAGTTGGTGTTCCTAAATGTTGAATTAAAAAATACACACTCCAATTATGATATGTAATTAACGGCATTGTGGACGGTTACTATCCATCAGAACTGTGTCACATGAATGCAGCTGTGTTGGCACGTGAGTGTGTTATAGTGTGTGTAAGGGAGCTGTAGGAGGAGGGGGAAAAATATGCTGCCCAGAAATGCACCAATAGGTGATGTTACGTCATCACCCCCAGCAGCAGAGGAGTGGTTACTATGACAACCCTACATCCTGACTCCCTCTCCCATTTCTTCAGTCTTCTTCACATCCCCAAATTCCACACGGTCACAGAAATGACCAAAAAAAAGATCTTGTGACTTCCCTAAATAACCCGGTGAGAAAATAAAACACACCACCCTCTCCTCTCCACCCTGAACTCCATTAGTTAACCAGTCTGGCTCAGACTGGTTCTGACAGGGCTGACCAACACTGACCAGAATCCATTCCTCTTATGCTGGAACTCTCATTAAATAATAAATTAAAAAAAAGATTTCACGACTCTTAAAACAAACAACTTACATGAAATTTGTAACCGCCCTCGTCCTGCAGATGGTGCTATTAAGACAGTTGAACGTTGCTATAGGAATGACAGGTGGCTGCAGAACTCCAACCTACATTTACAACAATGTCCTAGATTAAAACCTAAAGAACAAGTTTGAAAACCTAAATCCTAATATGTCCCCAACATTGTCAGTTGTTATCTATTATTTAGTTATTATAACAACAAGTAACATATTCAACAGAAGGAAAGAAATAGGGTTTCCCTTTTTGAAAACTAGATAAAAAATATGACACTGTGCCAACACACAGAGAAAGACTGATGAGGTCAGGACACGGAGTGTTAGCAGGAGAGGCCTGTTGTTGCGTGACTTCAGTGTGTGTGAGCCGGTGCCGTGGAGGAACAGACATGTGCGGAGCAAATGAGACGAACGTTAGAGGAGAAAAGGAGGCACCGCAGAAAAACAGTGTTTTGTTTGTGCTGTTTTGTTTGCATGAGAAAAGACAGACAGATGGAGCAGCTTAACTTTTCTCTATTCACTCCACAAAATAGAGCAACGAGTGAAAATAATCTGCACCTTTGGGTGGAATCAAAAAAGCCTTGAGGTTGATTTTGACCCTAAATGGAATGTACAATTTCCCTTAATATTTTGTTAAATGTATTATGTTTGTGGCTTGATAATAGGCTAAGTTTATGACAGCTTTGCAGAGAAGCAAAAGTGTAAATAAAGTTCTGCTATGCTGAGTCAGCTGCAGGTGCAGACTACATCACTGCCACAATGGTCCTGGCCCTTTTTTTCAGTTTCCTGCACGGCCTGAAAATATACCTTTATTTTTTAGAGTCATTATCTACCAGCCCTTTAACTTAGTCTGATGTTGGAACTGATGAAAAAACAAAGTTTCAATTAAGAATAATTAATTATGTAAGTCCTATTTGTAGGTCAGGTTAGAGGACGTAAAAAACCTGAGTAGTTTTAGTCCTACTCATACTAATAAGCTTGCTAGTTTAAGCGTTCATAGATGAAACTTAACTCAAACATAGGTAAATGCTAGTTAATCACATCTAGGATGGACCTCAAAATTTGTCTTACTTCTGTATAATTATGTGCTGTAACGTCTGGGAGAAACACATGCATACATGGTAAAAAATATTGGTTACTACAGTAGATAAAGTACTTTTCTTGTTGTCTTCCCTTAACCCTTAACCCTAAACCCGTGAAACCACAATTTCATCAATTGTAAATGGTTGATCTCAATCTTACAGTACCAGATTGTTCCATACGATCTCAACAGAGAGATTACTCAACAACAACCACACCTCAGCTCCACCCTCCAGAGGGAACACAATATAACAAGAGGTACAGGAACCCCAGAAAGTAACGGTCCACCTACCAAAGATTCAACTGAATATGAACTCTCCTTTGGACCGAAACTTTTTTTTTGTTTTCACAGCAGAAAGAGCCTTTCTGTATTGTTGGCATGACAACCTGTCGTCTCGTGGCAAAGCTGGGACTTTTTTTTCATTGCTTATTGTTTGTGAGGGGATTTGCACACAGCTGCTGGCACGCACAGTTTGGTGTCCAACTTTCTTTACACGGGCGCTGAACCACATACACGCACAGCAGATACAGTTAGAAAAGATTACCAATAAATGTTTTGTTATTTTTAACATTAACAACAAATGAATTTCTATTAGGAATGGCTGGTAATAATGGACCAGTCATAAGATATATGACTGGTCCATTGTGTTCAAAGAAATTCTTAACCAACAAAAAGGGAAAACCAAAACCTAGTGAAGGTTAGTAAATATTATATCACATTAATAGTCCAAAAAATATACCCAGTGTCGACGCTAACTAAAGCTGAGGGCTGGGAACCACATGCAGCCCAACGGTGGGAGTACCCAGTCCATTCAATGGACAAGGTGAAGGAGAACAGAGGGTGGCATGGGTGAAGTCAATGGATATTGTTCTGCGAACCCAGAAGCAAAGACTCAGGGATTAGAGTTCTCAGGGACTGTGGGGGACAGGGTGGAAGACAGAGACTGTATTAACCAACACCCTGTCTCTTATACACATCTTACAAATCAGCTCTCAATAAAGCACGCACCACTTACTTTTCTGTTATCATCCATTCTGGTTCCTCAAACCTATGCTCCCTGTTCTCCTCCAATAACAATCTTCTCCGTGACTTTCTAAAAGCGCGTATCGCTTTTAGAAAGTCATGTGACTGATTAGTGATGGGTCGGACAACACCCATTGAATTATGACGCAGCCCCCAGGAAAAAGAAACGTTTCCGCCATTTTGATCTCATAGAGACTGTATTAAATAGACTGGGCCACAAAGCAGGAGCAGAAGGACGAATGAAAAACAAAATGGAGGCAACAACCAACACCAGTGGACGTTATATCTCACCAACGACTTAAATGACGTCCAACC
Source organism: Paraplagusia blochii (assembly GCA_016785265.1). Lineage (NCBI taxonomy): Eukaryota > Metazoa > Chordata > Actinopteri > Pleuronectiformes > Cynoglossidae > Paraplagusia > Paraplagusia blochii. Next base: position 111,988 of record JAFBJS010028008.1, read on the forward strand.
TAAACAAATTCACATCCTAAAAACTTCATTTTATATATATATACATATATATATATTCATATATGACGATGAATATATATAGTAAATATAAATACACTGTCAACATTACACAGAAATGAGCCGTTAGTCATTAGCTAATTCCTGTAGCTAACTTGTGTAGCAGTAAAAACGACGACAAATAACGAGCAACAAAACTAGCAAACCACAATTCGATGTTAGAAGCTCCAATAAAATCTCAATATTATTAAGTGGTCAAAGTTTATTTCACTTACCAAAACTTTAATTAGTTGGACACAAATTCTTCTTCGTCTCTTGCCTTGAGATGACTTCAATTACAGTTGTACGGATCATCCCGGCGTTGTATTCAAGGCAAAGCTGAAAGTCCAGTCTGTCATTTAATGTTTAAATTAACTTAACTAATTTAACATTTTTTTAATTACACTAGGCTGAAATTTCACAACAAAAGTAGCGGACAGTAGTAAAACCACGTTGATGGAGCGCGTTGATTGACCATCCAATCAAATCGATCCTTGATGAGTCTGATTGATGCCAACCAAGAATCTAATTGGTTATGAAGTATAAACGGTCTTATTTTCGGCCTCTCTCAGCCGCTGCTGATTCTGGAAGCCTTGTGGCAGATTTCTTACCACCTAGCAACACATGACGCTGAATTATGATTGGATAAAATAAATGTCTCAAATATACGTGACTGGAAGCAGCGAAAACAAGAGAAATCGGTGAAACTATTTTAACACAGTACTTTGTAATATTCTTATAAACATTCACGAAGAATATACGGTAATATCTACTGATCCTGATATTGTTAACACCAGCAAATGCCTGCTTAAATTTTCAATCCTCAACAGAATTAAACTGGTGACCTTCATTGTTGTACGGCAAAAAGACCAATCACTCTTCTGTGGCCGCTTGACTTCTCATTAATTCCTAACCTGGTGCTAACCCCATTAAAGCACCATCCCTGAAAGGACTCTCAGAAATCCCTTGGTTGAGAAGACAGAAGTGTTCAAAGAGGTAGTGCGTCTGTTTTTAGAATGTTGCTGTAAATTATTCACCGGTGAATGGTCCTTCTCAAGACGAGTGGGAGCAGAAGAAGGCCATCTGCCTCTTCATCTCTGCCACCAGAGGTCCCAGTATGAATATTTCATGGTTTACTCTGTGAAGAGCAGACACAGGCCTGAAGCTCTGGGCTGCTGCGTCTTGATCCTCATCTGCTACCGTCAGATGTTCCTCTGGCTGCCACTCAGACCTGGAGTTGTGTGGTGACAGCTCAGTCCACTGTTGACATATAAATGTAATTTAATAGATTTGACACCTGCAGTGTAATTGTAACTATTACCATTGACCCTCCAAACTGAAGTCACCAACCACACAGAAGTTTCTCAACCAAAGCTCCAATAAAACATTTTCATAGCTTCTGTATTGGAAATGTACATTGAAAACCCAAATGCTGCATTTTGTGTTGCAAGCCAGGTAATTGCACAGAGCCCCGGCCACTAGGGGGCCGAAGCTAAAAAGTATTTTCTCTGCTGTGTGCAATGATGGCGGCCCTAGCGTAATCTTGCATGGAGCCTCAAGCGACCCTAGCATCGCCCCCTGTTGACAAGCAACAGATATCAAATACTGGCAAGAAGTTAATGGTTGACATCTCTGCTTTATCTTTACCCACATCCACAGTGTCCATCTTGTAAATACACATTCATGTTTATTACATTTATCATTTACATCAGACTATAGATTTCTTAACATAGGCTCCTTTTAAAACATTCCATTTTTTTGCCCATAATCCCTTTTTCTTGTCCAAAGAAAGAAGGGTACAATCCTGTAGTAACAACTATACAAATACAGTATGGTAAATACAATAATTTACTTAAAAACAGATTCCTTTTTTTGAATTTCCATCATTAAAACAGATGATTAAAAAAAATCAAATCAATCTGCTCAACATTCACAAACATGAGTTCCATTTCCCTCATGGTGGAACTGAGCGATTGCCGAAGCTCTTATGTACATGCTAGTGTTCAAAAGGCATGCAAATATTACTCTAATATTTGTACAACTGCCTTCTAAGTATGCATAAGTTTGTTTAAGTTGGTCATCACCCCAGACATTCATCAGGATGTAAAAATGCATCAGTAATGTGACATCATGTGTTTGCTTCACGTCTGAAGCACAGCTTTTTTTGTTTGTTGTTTATTTATGTCAGTTTTTCTCCCACTGTGACTATAGAAAAATCTCTGACCTACGAGGTTGGACGGTAGGAATGAACTGAGAAGTGAGACAGTGGACAGAAATCGGGATTTGGACGAGATTTTTCATAGTAGCATTGAAAACCAGAGAAAAAACAATTTGTATATAAATTTTGTGTCATCTTAGGGTGATTGGCCCTTCAGAGGACCAAGTATGGAGACAAATGACCATTCACAACATTTAAACCCCCCTGAACACAAGAGAGAACCTGCAAACTCCAAACCTTTAGACTACTAGAGACCACCAGGGTTTGAAACAGCTACCTTCCTGTCTCAGGATTCAGGAATCAACCTGAGCCATCTTCAGGTTTTCACCTCATTAATTAGTTGTAGCATTCACAATTCACTCACAGACATTCGACTTCACAGCTGACAGTGCAGCCACTGAAGTTTGTAAAATACATTTATGTAATAAGAAAATTCGGACACAGACGTGGGCGATGGTTAGCTCCGGTTTGTGCAGGCACCTCTGATGGAAATGGAGTTCTGTCCGTTTTTGGGCCTTCATGATTTTCCCAGTTCATTCCGCTCTGGTTTCTTGGTCGGCTGGTGCTACTGGGTGGATCCCAACAACCTCCCGTTTAGCTCTGCCTCTGATGGAGTCCAGACCTGGGAGAAGGATTCTGAGGTACTGAGTCTTTGGAGGTTTGGAGGAGGTAGAGGACGCGCTCATGCCTGCTCCTCCCCCTCCTTGGTCCTCTGATGTCCCGGTGGTGGGAAGGTAAACCTCCTCTTCGAGCTCTCTCTCATCTTTGGGGAAGGGGAGGGAGAGCGGGCAGCCCAGCGTGACGGTGGCCTGCGGTTGGCCGGCCGGGCTGGTCTTAAGAAGCAAGAGTCCAGCGGCGGAGCCACGGGAGAGCGAGGCAGGTCCTGCCAATGACAGAGAGACGTCAGAGAGACGTCTGCAGCTGATTTCACCATGGACAGAGAGATTGGAACTGACAGACATGAATGAGTGAGGGGGAGGAAGGAGACCAGTGAAAAGGTCAAACACTGAAAAAAAAAACACTGATGAAAGAGATGAGAAAGATCTTAAAATAAAAAGGTGTCATGAGATCATAGTGAAAATGTGATGAAATGTCCAGAAATGTTTCCAACTGAGAATTTATCCTTGTTACTTTGGTAGATCTATCTGGCAGCTTTAAAGGTTTGACTAACAGCAAGGAACCTGTCCTTGCTGTGGACAGAAATTCTGATATACTGGCCAAAACTGGTCCTGAAATTTGACATGAACGCAGATGGAGCGTTCATGTCAGCAAAGATAAAAGTCATGTATAACAGCTGTAATGCTAAAAGAGGCTTCTCTGTACATAGAACATGGACATTGCAGGGAAAAGGCAGACGTATCCCCACAAAACTGAACAACTAAATAAGTTTGTTGGGCCTAATTACAAAGCTGACGTACTGTATCAGGGCCCCGGGCCTTAGTTTGACCACGTCTGAGCAAAAATCAACTAACATTGAAGGTAAAAGTCCTCATATCTTAAAACAATTCTTCAAAACAGAAGTCCCTTTCACAACGAGGTCATTTTCTTATATTGTATAAAGTCTGATCACCGTAACCACACACACAAGTAAAGATGTGATGCGTTCAAGGAACAGGACAGCTGTAGGTTAGGTAAAAAAAAAAAGTTCTGTTTGACGTCAGACACCAACTCATTTACTGCACACTTGGGCACAAACACGGCTGTTATATAACAGTGAACAATGCAAACCTGGTGGTTTGTGAATCGGGGTAAACACTGCACCACCGTACTGTGAATGTATTAATGAGGTTGACAGAACACACAGCCTCCTCCATTTGTCCTCTGAATAATAAGGATATTAAAAAAGGGCGGACATGGAGAAGTCGCTCTGTCAGAGACGATCTGATGTCACAAGGTGACCCGAGGAGCCGTCACACCGCTGGACACGTTTATAAATAGTTTTCCCGCAGGTGTTCGATTTCGGCTGAAGGATGTTGAAGGCTGAGCTCACAGAGCAACAATCTACTTCTGAAATAAACAACCCCAGAGCATTGATGGTGGTGTGAGGGGATGGATGGTGAGAAAACGAGTAGGTAACAATAAAATTATCCAGTAAAAATTAAAGTCATGTGTTGCATGTCCTTAGGAAAGTCCTAAGGGATTTGTTTTAAAGGAAATTTATACAGAAATACTTGTGCAACCTGATGGATTTAGTCATGAACACCACCTTGTTGTTGATTCAACACTTCACACAATATAAGAGAAGACGCTGCAGTGTTTTGTCAGTCATAGTGATTCAGCAGAGAGCTGACCATATTCAAGGACCTTCGAGGAAAACTCCACCTTTAGAAAATACTTGGGTTGTAAATATGTGAAGGTCTTAAAATTCGAGCTATTTTGAAGTTTTTCTCATTCATACTATACCCCAAAATATATACTTATAGAAGTGCATCAGAGGTGGACTTTTCCAGGGAGCGTAAACAAGTCCACCAGAGGAAAAAAAAGTCACATCAACCCAAAAGAGGAAAGTGAATGAACAGAAACATCAGCCCAGGTCTACAGCTCTTCTTCACACAGATCAGAGTCAGTGACAGACGACAGAAGGATGGAACTGTAGGAAAAGAAAAGACGACACCGCAAACAGACTAGGACCTGCTGGAGACATCACGTTAGAGTCAAGACACTGACACACCCTGCATCCACAGTCTGGGACTAACTCTCTATATAGTGTATATATATAAATGCATATACACTGCACATATAGAACTGGTTATATTTATGAACATGTTCACTGGTCCATGGGAATATCCACGTCAAAATCCCATGTTTTCCTGAAACAAGACACCAACTGGTGCCTGTTTGTTTTAAAGGACCATACCAGTGGTTTTACACGGATATATATTTCACATATTTTGCTGGTTTTTCATCATTTATTGAGTCATACTAATTGTTTTAGTACTTGTTCAACGATAAAATATCCTCATTAATGTTCAATAATGGTCAGTGATTTAAAAATAATGTCTGCTGACTTAGGTGGCAAAGGTTCAGGACTTTTAAAGTAAGCCCCTATATGCTATACATGTAAAAGTACGTGTAATATTAATATTAGTACTACTGATGGAGCCCAATGTGACCTCGGCTGATTATGAATATATACTGTGGATGTATGGCATGGTGAGGAAACTTTCATGGTTCATGGTCGATGGAGTAGAACATGCAAAAACACTGGTATGGTCCTTCCTGGTCTGGTCCATAGAAGCATGCACACATACAGTACACACCCACCAACAGATGCACTGTCACTGCACAGCCGTCAACAGCCTTCGGATGACATCACACACACGGTGACACTGCTGACCTGTTGAACATGCAGTAATGAAGAAGGTGTGAGTAAAGAAGGGTCTGAGGTGTGGAGGGCGTGGCAGGGGGAGGGAGGTCCCTGTGGTTGGTGAACCCGCCGGAGGACGTAGAAGGAGGAGGTGAGACTTACAGCGGAGTCAGAGTCCCCAAGGAGTTGTTAGTATGACAGTGTGGTTCTGGAGCAGAGCACGGAGCAGAGGACAGGGGAGAGATAGAGCAGGAAATGTTAATCGGTGAAATCAGAACAGGGACCAAGAGGAGATAATACTTTATATCTGGATCATAAGAAGGTGGAAGGGTCATCAGGGGAGAAACCGCTGCTGAAGGACACGGACACACACAGACACACACACACAGAGCCTAAAGCACGCGCACATACACAGAAATACACAGGCTAATCACAGACAGTAACGAGAGAGATTTAAAGCACCAGAAAAAAGTCAAATATGTCATCGTTCTGTTATTGGTGGGTTAAAATTCCACCAAATGTCTCTTTTAAAGACCAGTAAGCTCTTAAAACAGTAGTTATTTTCTGAAATTATACAAAGAATGTCATCTTTTACCACTGAACTCTGAGCAAGGGCCACAGGTAGGATGAAAATTGTACCTGATACCAACAGGACCCAGTTGTAGCAAAGAAGCTCCAGTGGGACTTTATCAGGGATGTGCAGCACTAAAGTTTGCAGATCCGATACCTTTGATACTGTCAAAACACACTTGATTTTTGATTCTGACATCGATACCAGTATCTGCAGCCACCTGCCCCATAAAACTGAGGTAAACATCTAGCAAGTTTGACAAAAGGCAGAGACCGGGCTTTTGATTTTTATCATCAAATGAACTAATAACAATTGTACTTATATCATTATATAGTTTTGGTGATATAAATATTGACAATATCAGCCACCCCTTATTAACAGACCCTCTAGTCTTTAACCCTAATTGGAGATGATTGTTGCTATTGATCTTCTGCTTCGTACAGGAATCAACCAGAGCCTCCACTTTCTAAAAGTGCTGTCATCATTTTTTATTTGCATTTCTCCTCATCAACCATGATTAGATTTTTTAAATCAGATTTGGCAAAAACGCAGTAAGCCATGCAATTAGAAGCTGAGCTACAGAGAGATCGCGCCAGCAACGAGATTAACAGACAGCAGAGAAGAAGAAGAACCGAGAGGAAGTCTCACGAACACAATAGAACGTCAAGAGTTAAGGAGTTGTGTTGAGTACGTTTAACATTACCATTTCATCAGTCACAGCTTTGGATCTGATAGAGAAAAGCAGGGATATTCTTTAGTGAGTGTTGATAAACAGAGCAGGTGATTGGTTTGTTCCCTGTCTGTAGTCAGGGAACAACCACAGACACAGTCATAAGTAGCACTGCGCTGTAAAACACGGCCCCCACATGAAGTGCACAATGAAACGATGAATCCAGTGGGTCTGCATATTTACCTCCATACATCCCGACTGTCCTCTGTCTGGGTCGGCCGACCTGCCGCCGTCCCTGCTGTGGCTGCTCTGTACTCCAGCCTGCAGCCTTTTCTCCTCTCTACAGTTCTGTTCCTGCAGCTTCTTATTGAGGATGCGGGCTGCGTTCTCCGCCAGCGTGTAGCCCGGTGGGGCCGACAAATCTTGTCTTATGCTCACCACCACCTCTGGATTCTTCTCCCCCTGAGTCTCCACTATCAGCTGCACGGGGCTGGGCGACCGCCCTCGAGCCGTCCGCAGACACTCCTGCACATTTCGGTCTGTCGCCAGAGCAGGACTGGGGTCCGCGGTGGAGGGAGGGGAGGTCTTGGAGCGACTGGGCGACTTGTTGAACTTGGAGTCGTACGTGATGGGAGTGTGGTCGATGATGTTGAAGAGGCTGGAGAGGCCGTCGTTGATGGTGGTGTGGACAGGGCTGTCCCGGGTGGTGGTGGAGCGAGCCCACGCTGACTCGTTGTTGCCCTTCTGGGGTGTGGTTGGCGTTGGGGCACGGCTGGTGTTGGGAAGCTCGGTTTTATTGGATGTGGACATTTTGCGCTGCAGTTTGGGCGAGCCGTACTTTGGTGAGCAGCAAGGCCTTTCAAACTTGCTCTGGACCACTGGAGAGTACTGCACCTTCCTTATACTGCGTGACGGAGAGGAGATGGGCGTTCCTCCACCCTTTGGTGTGAGGCAGCGGTGTGGGCTGCTGGTCAGGTTCCTCAGAAGGTCGGTCTGCAGACCCACACTGATGGTCTGGGTGGTCTGAGTTCCTCGTGTTGTGAACCCGTTGGTCTGGCAGGCAGTGTCACGTAACACAGGCCCAGGTGGAGAACGGATGGCGTTCCTGACGGAGATGGCCACCTCCTTCATATCGTCGCTCAGGTTTCTGGACAGTTGGAGTTCTAGAGAAGATGGGAAGCCTACAGTCGGACAGATAGGTGACGGACTAGGAGATGTCATCAGCCCTCCGGTCTCTAGAAGACCACATGGCCACCTCCCGCTGCTGAACACCTCATCTGTTCCAGTAGCTCCCAATGCCTCTCCTCCACCCCTGGTTTTGGTCCCTTTTGCAAACAGAATTTCTGGGTCTTGGAGAGGATGATCACCAGCCCTTGCTCTGGTGGGGCTGTGGAGAATGTGAACCCCATAGTGCTCCACTCCCACCCCTACAGACCCTGCTTCGTTGCCCTTGCGGGGGGACTTGTGGCAGTGCTCAGGGCTGCTGAAGGTGCTGGTGGTCATTGTGGCGCTGGTGGTGAGGAACCAGGAGGCTGGCTGGAATGGATCAGAAATGAGTTCTCCACCCCGGGCATCTGAAGTGGTTTCTGTCCACGCCTGTCGAGATGGACCTGAGTCACAGGTGACCACTGGGAAGTCCCAACCCTTGTTGTTAAACTCCTCGATGTACTTGAGGTCGTCTGGGGACAGAGGTGGAGTGATGTCGTCCTGGCCCTGGTCCCCTGTGTGAGCTTTGTCGGGAAGGAAGGGGGAGCTGTCCATGAGTCTTTGGAAGTCACTCATGGAGCAGACTGACTTTGCCCTGGAGAAAAATATTATGCATTACTGCTTCACCAAATAAAACACCTTAGGGAAAACGCTCTAAAACAGTGAAAGGATCATTAAGCGAGTATTAAAGACATAAATGAAGCAGAGGCTGAGTCATTTACAGCCAGTTGGTTTTATTGCAGCCATATTTATAATTCTATTACGTGTTGTTAAGCAAAAAATGGAATTTTAGTCTATCTTGAAGCTTACCTGAGCAGACTTCCGCCGCTCATCTCCTCCTCTGGGAACGCAGGAGCAGCTTCTCTCTCTGAAATCTCATTGAGGGCCTGAAAGACATCAAAGAATGGAAAACAGTGTAAACAACAAAGATATTTTGATTTTATTGATAATACATGAGCTGCAGACTCGCCCAAGCTTCTTCCACCACCAAATAGCAAAGCTATTTTTTTAATAATAACTCTTTAACTTCACCTTCAATTAATTTTAATTCAAGATCTGAGAAATGTTGGAGGACAGATTTACCTCTTTCATGCAGGGGAACCTCTTCTCACTCTCAAGTCTGGAGGGTGGAGGAACCTCCGGGCTGCTGAGAGGGTCCAGAGATAGAGCATCCAGGAAGAGGCTTTCTGTTGGCCCTTTAAGCCTCATCGCCGCCCCCTGGTCCTCCAGCATGGCCTCAGAGTCTGAGTACGAACGCGTGGCAGCGGCCAAGTGAGGGGTTGACGTACGGGGTGATCGTGGGTTGCTGACAGTGTCCTGAAGTTGGACGGCACTTCTGTTAGCTGAGCCTCCATCTTTGACATCACTACTGTCGCCGTGCAGATTGTTGAGCTCCCTCTGCATCTGCATTATTGGACGCAATCAAAGCACGAGGTTAACATAATTCCCCCATGCATCCACCTCTGTCTACCTATTTGACACTGGCAATATCACCAACACATTCATCCACATTTATTCCTTTTGTCTCCAAACAGTCTGGAGCTTTGTGACCTGTGCGTTCTAGTTTGCTGCTACGTCAGTGAATAATGAGTCTCCACTTCCTGAGTCTGTTCTTGATGCGGTGGTTTCTGTTACAGCTCCCTCTCCTGTCCTACTAAACGGCACATGTTCCCACATCCTGCTCTGAACAGCAGACACTGAGGAAGTCGGTGGCTGTTGCTGCTGATCTCACTAAATCTCAGAGTCAATCAATTATTCATTAATCCTCAGGAGAGTTTGTTTCTTGTTTTGACCTGTTTTAAATGTCTTTCTTTTACTTTGATTTTTCATTGCTTGTATTTATTTCTGTTTTATTTTTACTATTCATAGTTCCACAAGTCCTACTTGTAATTACCCTGAGGAGGAAGTTATTATTATGCAGTCAGATAAATAGAATAAAAATTAAGAACGTCTGTACAAAATAAAAAACAGCGTAACTCCTTCCTTTTTCTCTCACCTTCTCCATCTTGCGGTGGAGCTCCCTCATGCTGCTGCTCCACTCCTGCCTCTCTTGGTCAAAGCGCTCCATGAGCTCGGCCCTCTCGCAGCTCCACTTCTTCTCGCCATGCTGTAGCTTCCAGCGAAGGTCCAAGGAAGTGTTGTGGCTGTCAGCCAGCAGCCGCCGATGCTCCTCACGCTCCTGCTTTAAGGCCCACTCTGGGTCAACTAATGGCTCCCCGGCACCTCCTTGTGCTTCACCTCGCACTTGATCTCTGGTTCCCTGCTCCAACTGGTCAGAGAACCAAGACACATTAAGTAAATGGTGACGTATGGTGTCAATTCCAAAAAAATATAAGGTCTTACTGCAAAACCATGTGGCCTTCATTAAGTTACACTGGTACAATTGACCTGGTTAGAACTTGATAACACATAGACCTACAGCAGAAGTGTTTCAACATTTTGCCCTGAGTGCAGTTAAGTCTCAGGTGGAGGACATGTGTTTTCTGTCCTTTGCTGCTAATTTACGTGCAACCTGTATCCCTGGCCTAGATTTTCGTCCTGTGCCTTTAAGGATGCACGCTGAGACGCCATCTGTACCTGTGCAACCTTGCACTTCGTCTCTGCCCACTTGACTTCCCAGGCGGCTTTGTCATTGGCATAGGACTGCTGCAGTTGCCACCGCCACGACTCCTCCTCCTGCAGCTCCTCCCGAAACTCCTCCAGCAATGTCCGCAGGGCCTGCTGCACCCGGCGGTTCTCCCTCAGCTGAAACACGAACATTAACAAATGTTAAGATTCCATCTTGTCTCATGAAAACTGTTCTCTAATTTTATGTTGAGGTGGAATAGTCACAAAGACACTAAACAGAAAAATTTCATCAGCAGCCTTTTTTTATTTTTATAAACTTCTATTAACCTGGGTCTAGAAAAGAAAATTAAATAATTCTTTGAACATAATAATTCATCTTCAGTGGTTTAAGCAGGCCTATCACACCCATTTTTACAAGGGTTTTATCTTTTGTTGCAATATAAGTTGCATTGGTGTGTAACAAAATAAATAAAATTAATTAATGGGTTAAAAAATGTAGTCGCACTTTATTACTATCTCAAATGCTTTACAAGCTTCTGCAGGCCTCAGAATATGATTTGGCGGACCAAATTTGGCCCTCAGCCCTCAGGTTTGACACATGCCCATTAAAGGGTTACTCACTGTACATTCTCACATGTACAGTCATTTCTCAAGCTCTTCTGAGTCTTTAAACTGTTAGAATATTGATGGTCTGTGTGGAATCGCCTCAGCCCTGTGATAAAAATAAGTGCAGTGTTTCAACACTTCAGCAGAACAAGGGGTAATGAATCTCACACAGTGTGTGTGTGTGTGTGGGAGTGTGTGTGTCTTCGCCGAAAACTTCTCACAACCTCTTTACGCATGCAAACGTCGTCATCTCGCCTCAGCTGCAGGAATTTCCATCAGCACTCGGCCGTAGGTAACAAACCATGCGTAACAAATGCTAACATGAGCATATCTGGGTTTTTTTTTTCATTTCCAAAAATATTTTATCCTCATTTTTCTCTGCAGACTTAAAGAGTCAGTAAAGAGGCAGAAGAAGAATCAACAGTGTTACATTCTTTCATAGACTCTCTGTGTACCTGTCTCTGGTGCTGGTCATGAGGACCGATGGATCCAGAGTCTGGAAGGTCTCCTGGGGTTGGTGGTAGACCCAGTCTGTCCTCTTGGTTCGTCTCCCCCTCTGCCTGCCCCATTATTACCCCCACATCTGGGAGGCTTTCCAACTTGTCAAACTGGAAAATGTGAGCATCACAAGTGTGAATGGTATATTTTTCTTCAGGTCTGCAGCATTAACTGATCCCGAAAAAAACAAAATCATTCCCACCTCAGGTGGAACCGCCTCCTCCTCCTCCCCGTCCCCTTTGCGACCCCGTCTCCAGTGCATGAGGATCCACCTGAGCTTCATGTAGATGATGACGGTGTTGCGTCTCAACAGACGAACCTCCTGCTGAAGCATCGTCCTCTCCTGAGTCCAGGGAACCTCATGACTCTGGAGCCCCTGCAGCTGGAGACCCCCACGCTGGGCCTCCAGACGCAGCAGGTCATCGTCCTGAAGAAAAAGTGTTTGGTCACATTTTCTATTTAACACCAGAAAAGTCATCTGACTGTAGAAAGTTATGATTATGAGGTGAAACGGTGTCTTTGTTCTTTTAATTAAATATGTCATAAATCACCAGAGGATTAAATGAGCCTGATGTTTGAGATGTGATGAGACAGAAACATGAACATGAGCTTGTACCTGAGGCAGAGGAACGACGCTCCCTGGTTCCTCTGTCAGTGCTCGTGGTTTTTGTTCATGATCAAGATGATAACTGACGTCAGGGGCCGCAGGGTCCCGCAGCTGGAGCCACAGCACAGAAAAACCCAGTTACCTCACTGACCCTTTAAAAATTACTGTAAATGCATTTTGTTTGTGGCGTCAGCAGCCACAGGGGGCAGCAAAGAGGCCATGGGTCTTAGCAAAGGACTGGAGGATGCTCAGCTTTTGGAATACATATGCTCCTACTTATTGTGTTTTGAAACTGCTTCTGAAACTGATTATATTTTAAAATGTTAAAGCTAATGAATATTAACTCTAAATCACCTGGTTTACCTCACACTAAACCACAGGAGAAATAGGAAAATAAAAAAAGAAAATGAAATGTTGGTGAGTGAGATTTGAATGAAATAAGATGTTGTTTTTGAATCATGGAGTGTCCTGTTATTAACAGAACAAAAACAAATTCAACCCTTTTAGGTTTTAAAAACCCTTTTGAGATTTTATTCACTTTAGCATTTATTAGTCCAAAGAAATTCAGGGTCTTCTGCCCTCGAATAGTATCTGACCACTCTGTCAATAACACTAACCCTGCTGCAGTGACCACACCGGAGCTTAATCCACAGAAATGTTCCACAAGTTCAACTGCAACAGTTGTTCATCTGTTGTCACTGCTGTGTTACATAACAGCCAGTAATTCCTCTGTGGAACAGACAGGAGGCAGCGTGATGATCAGTGACCTGTGATAAACCAGCCGAGTCACTAGAGGCTCCGATGGACCTGCAGTGTGTGCGTGTCTCAGCAGCTGATATTACAGACCATTAGACAGCAGTTCTCAGCTAATCATTCTACAACAGTTGCAATAATAAAACAGTACAGTTGTTTACTGTACAGGGAAAATATTGAAACATCAACAGCTTCATTAGAGTCGATGGATTTTTCTCCTGAAAACTCCAGTGATGCCTTAATGTCACTGATCTGTCCACAGTTCCGATTTAGGAAAACATTTCTCTTTTTATTTCGGTGAATATCTTGGTGAATATTACTACTATTACTATATTATTTTAGTATATATTTAGTATATAGTACTTTAGTGAATTAATAATGCCTTCTTCCTCTGAATGTTGTTGGCTGCAGGTTTTTGTTCCAACCAAGCAGTAATACACCTGAGTTGACAGGTTAAACCAACTGATCTCAGTCCTCTGAAAGCTGATTGGTCAAACTGGTTGGCTCCTGGTTGGTTGGAACAAAAACCAGGAGCCACACTGGTCCTTTGTGGCACAGTTTCTGTGGAACATCAGACATTCCTGATTTAACCTGAATGACAGGAATTCCATTTAAGTCTGACAATAAAAAAGGAAAAAAAAATCCCAGTGTCTCAGTGAAGTTCATGCGTTAGTGTGTTAAAGATGACATGGGTGGAGGTAGAGTTGGGGAGTGTGTTTGTCTCCATTCAACCTGTGGAGCTGTATTCCACAGCAGTGATGTTAACTGTCTCAATTAAAAATACACAGTTCTCAACATGAGGCCTGTGTATCTGTTATAAACTCAGTCCCACAGGTGAAAGGGAAGATGAGGGAGTGGGGCGGGGAGGCACTGACCTCTGCTCTTAAAGCCAGGGGCCTGTTGTGCCTAGTGAGTCCCGCGGCTCCCCTGCTCTGGGCCTGGCCCCCACCCTGGCTCCTGCTCTGGGGCTCCACTCCTCGCTCCTGTCCTAGATGCCACTCCAGCTCATCTCTCTGAACAGACTGTGAGTGACGAGGGGTGAGGAGGGGGATGAACAGGGGCGAAGAGGGGGCGGTGAGTGTAGACAAATGATCGTCAGAGTTCACGGGGACAGGTGACAGGTGAAGGGGACATTGGTGAGGGAAGTGATGGTGGTGGAGGAGTGGTTGGCCGGGACGGAGAGCACGGACAGAGGACAACAGACAGGGTGAGAAGAAGTGAAGGTAAACGGACGGAGAAATGAAAATGAAACAAAAATGGATAAAGGTAAAAGTGCAGGAAAAGAAAATCAACAGAGATTCTGTACAGCTCGGAGACAAACACACTAGAAGATGAAGAAAAGAGCAAAGAGGAAGACCAACTTAAAGATGACGGCGTATGACAGAGATGAGAAGAGAACGAGAATGAGGATGAACAAAACCATGGGCTGAAACATCTGGCGGGAACACGAGGAGGAAAAAAGAGAGGGAGTCGGGGAGAAAAGAACGCAAAACACTTGTTATGAAGCGCATGCAATGAAGGATCCATGAGTCCAAACCAACAGCTGAGAGAACCCACAGCACAGGGCAGAACCGTAACCAGAACCATAAAGGTCTGCAGCACATGCCGTTATGCAGTTATTCAAGCAGAGTTGAAACTAGAGTCTGTGTGATGCACAACCGTGTTTGTTTCCCACACAACGCTGTAAAATAAAGGAGAATTATAGAAGTGTTAGACTAGCTGCTTTTTTCCCATGTATCAGAGGTAGAGGTTGCGTTCAGAGCTTCTGTTTTTGGGACATTCAGGGACATTTCTGCAGAAGGTTTACGTGAAATATTACATCATTTTACCTCCAACATTTGAACATTCATCTTTGGTTTAACAGGTGGCCTTTCAGGAAGAAGTAAAACATTTTTAGACTAGTCCACTAAATCTGCTGAGGACATTAATCTTATTAGATCAATAATAATGATGTATTAGTGTATTATAGTATTAGTTTAAAAGTGTAGCGACAAAACTGTGTTCCACAACCTTGTTTTGCTCCACAGACCAGTTAAATGTCTTGTACTATTTTTCATGGATCTGGAAAGTTCTGAAATATTTTCCTACCTATAAAATCTTCCTACCCTAATTAACTGTGCATTGGCACAACAAGGATTTCTCAAGTGCACACAGCCTATAATTATCTGCTACCAGAACGGTATACAAGGTATACAAAGAATCTTGTATCAATGACTCTGCGTCATTTTGAGTTTATTGTTGTTGTCTTCACTGAGAAAATATTTCTAAATCAAATATAGTTGATGATGGAATCCTAGCCATTCTATTGGTCAGTTCTTTTGTTGATATGGGAATGGATCAAGTGGAAGTAATAGCCAGATGGGGCCAAAAGGAAACATTATTTCTGTGGGGACCAATTTACCCACGGACCGGTAGTGGTCCCCGGCCCAGTGGTTGGGGACCACTGATTTAGCACACAATATATATGCATGGATACCAAGACAGTGCTCATTGAAAAAGAATTGTGTGACTGAATTAGAAAACTAAAATTAAACTATGTATAATAACTTACTTTATAGTTTCATTATTAAATGACAAAAACGATAACTTTCATTTCCATTCTCAAGTCTGCATGGTTTTACTGACCACTGCTTTACCACAGTATTAAACAGTACTGGTCAAAGGTGTGAGGAGTTAGTTCATTTCCACTGACTGTGTCGTATCATGCAGCACAGCAGTAATGATCCTGACAGGAGGACTCACACTCAGCCGTAGGCAAACACAGACAGAGATGACAGCCAGTGCTTTTCTAATTCTCTTCCAACACAGTGCCATGCAATTATGTTGTTGAAATATAAGGTTGCTGTAGCAGGTGCCTGCAGACAGAGCTCCAACTCTTTCATGACGGAGCTGCTGAGCTGCAGAGAGAAAGTCCTCACCGACGTCTTCATCATGCAGCAATAAAACATTAGGAGGCAAAACACTGGATCAAGCCAGATGGATGAAGAAGCTGCTGCTGCTGCTGCTGTGACTGTTAACTGTCCTATATCAGAGCCCTGACTCCCCCTGCAGGCTGGTGGCTGAGAGCAGAGAGACACAGCAGGCAGGCAGACAGACGGGCAAGGCTGCTGACCATGACCATGTTCATGAAGATGCAGATGTAAATGTAGCAGCAACAGGAAGCAATGGTTGTGACAGTGGGTCGGGGGGGAGTGTCGGTGCCGGTGGGGTGGAGACAGTGGACATTGATCCCTGTAGTCGACCCTGAGCTCTGACTGGAACCTCATCGACTCAACGGCAAACAGGTTTGAAGATTTCTATCGACTTCAGTCTGGTTTATCGTCTTCTCTTTGAGCTTCAGTATACTCGTGTATATATATATATATATATATATAAATGTATATATATATATATAGATTAGGGGTGTGCAAATTAATCGGTTTGGATCGGTTTGGATTGAACTGAACCGAATCGGATTGAACTAGATTGATGGTTTAATATTTTTATATGAATCGTTCCTGAATCGGATCGTAGCCCGTGAATCGGGATATGAATTGGATCGTTCTGAGTGAATCGTCTCACCCCTAATATATAAATATATTTTATTTGATAACAAGATACTTTGGAGATCTTTGCTGTGCATCTGGCAATGTGCTGCTTATAAAACTTTTTGCTTAATACACTTCTGTGTGTATGGGGGGGTTTATGGTACAGTTCTACCTGAGACCATGTCCATCGTGGGACATCCTGACTAAGGGAGAGACAGTTTATGGCCTGAGATTTAGTTTGGTGTTAGGGTTATAATTACACTAAGGGCTAGGATTAGGTCAAGTTTAGAGTTTAGAGAGACTGAGGAAAAATTATGGTTATAGTTAATTTTGGTTCCAGGCTATGGACCGTTCCATTCTAAACACAAATCAACTGCATCAATTCCTATTGTGCACCACCAGACTGACTTTCAGCAACAATATATTTGTTTGTATAAAGTAGAAGCAATGAAACTATGATGATCCGGCCTGAGTTTACCCTGATATAATTATGATAATGTTCTCCATCACAGTGCTGAGTTAATATTGAGCTTTTTGAACAAAACTTACCTGGAAGTCTGTGGCCAGGTCTCTTCCAAAGGTGCCAATGGGAGAGTCGCGGGACATGGAGGTGACGGTGGACAGGAAACTGCTGGACTCTGTGAGGTTCGGCATCGGTGACAAGTCGTCCGTCCTCTCTCTCATCCCGTCTCCCACCAGCTCCAGCTTCTCCATGAAGACGTTCAGCTCAGTGCGAAAAGCTTTCATCCGGCTGTTGATGGCGTCCAGGGCCTGGGAGTCTGGTTTGGACCCTGACGCTGCCCCTTCCTTCAGGCTCTCACCCGTGGTCACCATCAGCCTGCCATCAAATATCAAACTGTCTGTGTCTGTGATCAGACGATCCACCGACCTTCCCAGCCTCTCCGCCTCTCGTCTCATGTTGTTTAACGACTCCCGCTCCTCCCGTCGACGGCTGGCCAACTCGGCCGTGCTGAGCTCGGTGATGTCCGACGGTTTGATGCTAACAAACCCTGACGTATTGGCCGTCTTCTCGAACATGTCTTCAGAGTCGCTCTCACCTCCAATAGGTCCCTCTCTCTTAGGATGCAGAAGAAGGAGTCTTCCTGCCTCCTCTTCCTCAGCAGACTCCCGCCGCCCCGTGTCGCTCTCTGCATCACTATCACGAGGGCTGCCGGTGCGAAGGCCGATGTGTGCAGCCAGGTCACAGCGCTGGACGTTGGACATGAGGACACGGTTCTCGTACTGCAGCTTCATCACCTTCCCACTCAGCTCATTGATCTGCATCCTGGCTGATTTGAGCTCCTCCAACATCATCCCGCTGGAGCCGTTGCCATTTCCTGTCTTGTACAGTCCTGCCTCACTGCCCTCTTCACCCACTGGACCTGGACTACTGCTGGGACCGAACTTGAAGCGATTAAGTTCAGACGTCAGCTGTCTGTTGTGATCTTCAATTTCTGAAATTGAGCGGCGCAGAAGTTCAGCTTCTTCTTCCACAAATTGGAGATGCCGACGCAGCTCACTAGCAGATTCCAGTGTGTCACCGCCGTAAGGCGATGAAGGCATACTGGAGAAGGGCTCTCGTCCAAAGCAGTCCCTCTCATACTGACAGCGGATGTCCTCGTTCTCTGCCCTCAGGCTGCGGTTCTCCACCTCCAGCTCCACAATCTTCCTGCCCAGGATGTTGGCCTCTTCCTCCACCAGCTTGAGTCGTAATCTCAGCTCAGCCTCTCGTGTTGTGTGAGGGCCTCCGCCGGAGCATTCAGCCAGAGGCAGTGGACTGTCCACGTCCCCGTAGACGGACTTGTACTTCTGTAGCTCCTGCTCCAGTTCGTCCTTCTCTCGGCCGAGCTTGGCCATCTTTTTCCTCATCAGACCGGATTCTTCCTTGGCAAACTGGAGCTGGCACCTGAGGTCTGCACTGTCCTCCTGAAAAAGGTCAGGAAGATGCAGAAGAAAAAGGGAAACTAAGATTTTATAACCAATGAAAGGAGGAAAAAACACATTTGTCTGATAAATCACATCAGCATAAAAATAATAGAGCACAGCTCTTTATCTTATTATTATTTTAAGGTCAACAAATCTGTCTAATACTTTCTGATCTGCAATGATCATTAACTGCTGGCCTGTGGGCCAAATCTGAACAGCTGAACCATACAGTCTGGCTTGTGAATGTATTTTCTATTGTATATTGTGCAATTCCTTCTGGTAAACAATAAAAATACTCTCAGCTTTCTAATAAAAAATGCTCCACAAAGACACTTGTCAAACCCTGACATTTCATCACATTTTGTGTGTCTGAGCCTTTAATATTCTTGTTATGAACATTCGGGGGCAACCCGTGCAGATAAACAATAATATTTGCTCGAAATAATATTACCTTTACCTGACTTGTGTATTTTTTGTCCTTAAATGTTTCCCTGCTTCCCCGTCTCCTCAGAACAGTCTGTGACAAACACAAAAACAGAATGACAGCAGGTCAGACTTCATTCTTCACTGAGTGCTGCCAACAGGAAAGGTAACAATTACAAGTAAATCTAATTACAGTAATTAAAGCAACACAAGTAGCTTTGAGAGTAATTGACGTACATCCCCATCAACTTCACTATAATTCTTGTCTGATTCAATCTGGACGGTGGCTCCATGTAACCACAGCAATAATCAACAATGTTTCAGTTTTACAACGTTTCCTCAGTGTGGATTTTGGACGATGAGGAGTTTTTTTTCTCCATGTTTCTGATTCCATGACCTTGAGGGACTGTTCCATCCAACGTCGTTGTGACAGACGTCTAATCCCAGCTTAGACCTAGTGACACATGACTCTGAGATAACCCTCAGAGGCCTGTCTGTTCCACTGGGATGTCTGTCTTGTAGATGACACGACAGACACGCAAAGCTGGGATGAAACACACTGCCTCGCAGAGCAGCTTAGCCTCACCCACTAATAAAATCATTCATTCTTTTCTGCAACGTCTCACGTGAGCATTAACTGCAGGGAGAGCATAAGACTTTTAATGGAAAAAAAACCTGAGAGATAAAGGATGAATACAGAGAGAGGGAGAGACATGGTCTCTTTAAATAAATGCAGAGTGGAGAGCTTCCGCGTGTGAACGTGTTCTCCTGGAACAGATTGCTGCTGTGGCAGTTATTTAAAGGCTATGGTGGTAAATTAAGCCACTGGCAAGTTCCTTTCTAGGAAGCATAACTGAAAACTGATATTTCAGACTCCAAACCTATGCGTCTGAATAAGTCCTGAAAAAAATCAAGCGACGCCTCAAAGATTGGAATAATTGTCTTGAAACTTCATTAGTATTATTTCATAAAATGAAGCTCACTTTAACAACAACAAACAATAATAAATACATTTTTATGGCTATATTGTGATGACAAAATATGAAGAAATTCAACCTGTTGATAATAATAAATAACATCTTGACAGATGGGTTTCAAATTGCTGGACAAAAAAATATTTATTTAGATACAATCACAGTGAAATGCTATAACAACACCCGCACATTAGGTAACAATTTTATATATGATGACAAGTGCTGGAAGAAAGGGTTGGTTTTCTCGCCTGAGAAAACATGTTCCACCCCATGTTCCACGGCTCAAAACTAAAATCTAGAACCAAAATAAGTCATTGAGTGTTTGAACCCAGAACACACTGGTTATTTGGTGTACTTTTAGTGAACAGCCAGTGTAGGTCTGCGTGAATCATCCATGACTAGACGGGTGGAAAGTGTGAGGCTGGACCTGTTTAGCTTTAAACAGATTTTGACTCAGTTTTTGGCTCTGCGTTTTAATCCACCCTGAGTCTGCCCACCTATGAACTACAACAAATCCAGAGGAAAAATATAGGGAGTGAGAAACTGCAGTAAGGCTGGTTCTGCATGGTCTCTTCTATCTTTACTGTAACAAATACAGTATCTTTCACACTAGGGGTTTAAGTCCTGGCTCAACAACACTACTGTAACACCAGATTACCAGAGGCAGCGAGTCTCATTCTCCCCCGTATTTTAAAGATTTAATTCCTTCATCAATATCCTTCATCTCAAGTCTTGAAGGATAAGAAAGTGAGGTTTTTGAAGTTATCATAGTCGTGGAATCTCACAGCGTCCACAAAACGCTCTTGGGAAAGATTAATGAAGATAACTGATGATAAAAAGTAGAATTAGCCCATTACTACGGGCTGTTTAATTCAATAATTAATCTAATAAATGTCAGGGCAGCTGTGATTGTAAATTAATTTTAATTAATTAAAATTCATTGAGAAATCTATTAACAAAACATAGTAACATTTATCTTATTAACGTATATCGGACAAAACAACAGCAAATTTTGGTGGCTTTACGTGCAGAAATTCCTGGGTTTTAGCCTGACTGAACTACGTACTAAATGCTACGTACTTGTGGCAGCCTGGGTGGATTGCAAAGACTCACTCAGATTTCACGGTTTTGGGATCAAAAGGAGAATCAGTTTCTTTTATTTTGTAATTAGTTTTTTGTGACTTATTCAATTATGTAATTTTCAATATAGACAACAAAAATGTTTTAAACAAATTTTAGGATTTACGTTGAGAATTCCTCTTGTTCCTGTGTTGAACGGATGTGAAATAATCGTCAAACTAGTCCAGCGACAGGCGGTGGTTTTCTCTCTATTTCAGGAAGGATTGTCACCCGTTCTATGTGCAGCCCTCAGATGATTAGCAGTCTTAGAAGAAGAACGGATCACTTCCTGTTCCTATCTGAGGTGTACAGGGGTCTAGGAGCCATTAGAGTTTGGGTTTGTAGGTATTCAGTCACCCATTAGTGTCCGGGAAAACACATTATCATCGTAGCTAAAAGCACATCAGTCATGAGGTGACACTTGCACTCAGTGCCTGTGACTGGCTATGGCATGGAAAGACTGGTGAGTTCACAAACTGTATCCCCCGACACGCCTGTTTGCGCAACACAATTTTTTTGGAACAAGTGACATCGATGGTGACATCAACCCCAAAACATCCAGATGGGGAGAAGGAAGGGAAGGGAAGGGAGGAATAAATACAGCACTGAAGGGCGGAGGATGTGGAAGAAGTGGAACACAGCAAATGTATTTTCAGCAGTATCTGCTCTCAGCAGCTTGGCCTATTTATGCCTTTGCAGAGTGAGTGCAGAGTGAGACGGGGGCGTCTGGCTCTGGTAAGAGGATTTTATAGGAAGTGTGTTGTGACTAGGGTGATACTGGGGGTCTGCTGGGAGAGGGCGGGGGGTCCAAGCACAAAGGGAGCTGCGACCGTGGCTTGATGTAGATAAACCGCTGGTTAGTCCTGACAGAGAATCCTGGAAGTCCAGCTCTACATAATAAATATCAGTGTCCCCGCAGGAGAGCTCAGAGATAAGGCTGTTGGAAATGTTTACAGGCAGATTATACCGGTGGTATTTGCACCAATAAGCCCTTAATCTGGACTGTAATCCCTTTTTACCGCATACTAACATGAAACAATATTTTCTTTATAATTTAATCATTCTTTTTACCCTTAAAATCAGGAGATCATCTCCTGGATCAGAGACCAGTACAGATTTGTATGTAATATTGTACTGAGGAATAAAAGGTTTAGATATTTTAAATAAAGTGTTAATGTTAAAACATAAACATTAACACTTTATTTAAAAGTATTATATATTATATTTATAAAAATCATTTATAAAAATTTTTTTAAATGCAATTGATTAGCAGAAATTTGCAAAAAAAAAAAGAAAATGCCAAAAGACCCAAAATCTCAGAGCCCTATCTTGTCTATTTGGACGAAACAAAACTGTCGAGATCTGTCATTCTTTAAGGCACATTATTTTTTAAAGGTTTTTTAAGATTACATGACAAATCTGGACTACATCCCCCACAGTAGCCTGGATGTAACGTTTTTAGAATTAGCTCTGCAAGCCACGCGTCCCATTGAGATTTCAGATTGACATCAATGGTGCAGGAACCGCACGCTGGGACGGTTGCAGCGAAGGCACCGTGAACAGCTGTGGCAGCGTTATTTCACAAAAGGCCCGAAACCAATCAAAGCAGAGTGAATGAAAGTGATGGAGCAGAGTGAGCTCCGTACACTGTGAGGGTGAATATCAGTCCATCACATGTGCTGGTGTCTTACTGTACTGGACCATGCTGCACGTGTGTCAGGACTCATGTTACTGAGGCTGGATGCAGCGTCTGTGACAGCGGTCACTTCAATGTCAGATGTGTCCTGTAAACAGACTCTCTGTCGCCTACATCCTGACACTGGAAAAGAAATTCTATTTTCAGCCTCTGCATTGTCTGTCATGTAAAAAAAGGAGGGAAAATCTTAAAATAGACAGAAAAAGCTTTATTATTTTTTTCTTCTTCATTGAAAAACTCCATGAATGCATTTCATCTATTAGGAACAATGTTTTTGTGAATGACCAAGAAAAACGTCTCATTTTTGAGTGCTTAAAATGATGCAGCACTTTCGTTGAAGTTAGAATACTGTAGGTCAAAAAATATGTTTTTAAGCAAATCTTGTGTTTGTAAGATTAAATTACTATTTGTAATAAAGCTAGTCATGAAATTGAAATTTTCCTCATTTCACTGCAGAAACAAAATATTATTTTTGTATCCAATAGTAAAGGTCTCTTTCACAGATATTGAATAATAAATAATCTTATTAGCAGCACAGGTAATAACCCATCATAACAAACTACATGTAGTGCAGCACTACGTTGTAACCTGCAGCTATAAAGTCCTAGTATACGACTTGCGAACAGTGCTGTTATTCTTGGTTGCCCTCTAGAGGGTTGTTGCTCTTATGGCAACCTTTATAGAAAACACTAAATCTCCCAGGAATCGATGGTGATACCCACAGAGACACACACGTCACACATCATCCATCATGCACTGCAGCCCTGGCCTCATATCCCAGCCTGAGTGGGAATGCATGTTTGTGTGTTTGTTTTTCTGCAGTGTTGTATGTGTGTGTCTTTGCAGTCGAGGGTCACTCCCACACAGTTTATCTTCACGGAGCCCACCCTGACCTCAGTCTACCATCCCATACATTATAGAGCAGCAGCACAATATAATGTTTATGGGGCGTGTCACCGGCCTTTCACCTCTACTCCATGAATCTGTCTGACGCAACCAATGGCAGCCAATTTACTGACTTCATGGATAAGGTTTATTTATTTATATATTATCTGAGATGAATTCAGTTTTCAACCACAAAAAAGGAACAGACACAAACAATCCATTGATTTTTACCAGCTTATCTGCGACTTTGTTCTAGCCAGGGCTTTGAACCAGTTCAAGAAACAACAACCAGAATTTTTATATAATTTGCTTGGAGAAAAAAAAAAAAAAACCCAGAAAATACTACTTGAATAATTTTTTATTCATTCTGTTGGCTACAATCAAAGTCATTTGTCTCCAGAAAAACTCAAGGAATATTTTACAAAAAAATCTGGTTGACGAATGACTTTCAATGTAGGAACAAAGGATTTAAAAGAACAAAATAAAACCTTGATGAACTGGTTACCACTATTTCAAAATGTTTTAAGGAACGTTTGTTACTGAACATAATTTTATGTTTTTGTTTATTTGTTTCCTTTTTGTAAACCACTCCTAAGCCCTGGTTCTGTTGTTATTTATTGATTAAAAAAAAACACAAACTAATGAGGGGACACTCCACCTGAGTGAATCAGGTTTGACATCGGAGCACCGTCCACAGCTCTGTGGCGAGCACTCCAGCATGACACGTCAATATGTTGGCAAACGAGTTCTTCAGCCACTTTCAGCGTGTTACGCCGATTCAGCGTTTCTCCCATTGACGTAGGCAGTCAGAGGGAGGGAGGCCCGGGTGTAGACGAGCGAGCGCTCCCATTAGAGGCCGGAGCTTCACTGAATGAGTGTAATTACAATCAGTTCCTTTTAAAAAACCCACATTGACAACTCACTTTCATCTGAGAAAGTAGACTCTACATCACAAACTGAAGGCCCACAGGCCAAACGTGGCCCGGTAAATCATTTTTTGTGGCCCAAGGAAGAGTCAAAAAGTGTCCATCATTTACTAATCAATCAGGGGTCACACTTCCAAATCTACCAGTTACAACTGGCCCTTCAAGGGAACCTTCAAGGACTCCCAATTGCTGATGTAAGATTGTCATATCCTTCTTTTCGTCTTAACGTCTTTCGTCTGCTAACCAACCAGTGTTGTAGAGAGAAAGAATCTCCATAAAACAGTTCAACTGGACCGAGACCATGAGACATGACACAGTCTGTGGAGACACAGACGCCACACCAGTCTGTTGTCCTGTAAACAGCAGTAAAAACCTTGCACTGAATCTTCACACCATAATTTAAGAGGCTTCACCAGACTGGACTGTCCATCTCTGGCTGCCGTGGTAACGTAGAGATCCCAAAGAAAGAGCTGGGAGAACAATAACCAACAGACGAGGACAGTGGATTGGACTTCATCTAAAGACAAACAAGAAAGTACTAACTGATTGTCACGAGACCTTGTCTGGACTTTCCTTTACATATCACATCGAATTAAACAGTATGATCAGTCTCTTTAACAAGTATATTTATAGATATATAAAAATATATGTATAAAGGTTTATACCTATTGGTCATGAACTTTTGGGTCAGAGCAAAAGAATGCAATCCCAGATACAAGCAGCAGAAATGGGCTTTCTCCGTAGTGTGGCAGAACGCACCCTTGGAGTGCTCCTCGGAGTAGAACTTGGAAGGTGGCTTGGGAATTTACACCAGATGCCACCTGGACGCCTCTCATGGGAGGCGTTTGGGTCATGTCCCACTCGGGGGAGACCCAGTTGAAGAACAAGGACACGCCGCAGCGACTTTGTTGCCTGGCTGGCCTGGGAACGCCTCAGGATCCTCCCAGATGAGGAGGTGTCTAGGGAGAGGGAACTCTGGGTATCCCTCCTCCGAATGGTGCCCTTACAACCTGGCTTCAGATAAACAGGTGAAGATAACTGGATGGATAAGTTTGAGTAAAAAAACTGCTTTTTTTTGGTCACCGTAAACGTAATCCAACAGCGTGTGACTTTACAGCGTTCTCAATAATGCTCTGACTCAGGAAGAAATTACAGTGTTTACTTCAGTAAAATGAAATAAAAAGGTGCAGTCAGTCGAAGAGAGGTCTACTAATTACCTGCCAAATTAAAGTGACAGAGTAATGACTTTATTATAAATAAGTGTGTTACCACTGGAGCGTCAGCTTAAAAAAATACCCGCTTATTGGTAATAAAGACATTCATTTGCAATCTTCTCTCCTTCCTTATCCTGCAGCTCTGAGCTCCAACCAGGTGAGGGTGGTGGACTGTTCCCAGGAGGGATTATGTGTGAAAGAGCTTCAGGGCAGTAGTTGAACAGAAAGAGGCAACTCAGACTGAACGGCACCGAGGGAGACACAGGTGAGCAGGAGGTCATGATCAGATCAGAAATCTCCTCACTTCACCGCACAATAAAGGCCAGACCTATTTATGTTTATAACAAGGCACTGGCCATTCTAATAAATGAAGGTGTCACAGAAGTCACGGAGATCATCTCACTGTGGAGCGACACCACCAGCTATGAATGAACGGTGACTCAGACATGCCTGGAGGAGAGAGGAGAGAGATGCCACCTCATCCGCCTGCACACTGGTGAAGTTCTGCAGTGTATTCTGGGACTGAGTGGCAGAGTGCCAGTGGTGCAGAGATAACACCAACGGGTCAAGATGGGAAGAGTCTCTGCGCCCAGAGGACAGAAAAGAACATTTACAGTTAAACTGACCTTCAGCTTCAGAACAGAAGAGTCTACAGAAAAACCTCTGAATCTTCTGTCCCGTCCTGGACACCATGAGCGTCTGTCAGACACTGAGAGAGGATTGAAAATATGATGGAGAAACACTGTAGAACCATCAGTGCTACTGTGCTCTCCTGTTGATATGCTAATTCAATCTAAATCCAATATTCTTCTCAGCTCTGTAAAACTTCTGGAAGTTGCACAAAGGAGAATCCACTTATTCGTGGGAATCAATTGTTTCTGAATTTTTGAGCTTCATTGAATTTGTCTTTACACGTAGTCTTCATCCAGACTGTTTATGCAGAACCAGGTATTCCAGTAATGACTTCTTCTTCTTCCTTTCCTTTTTCAGGGGTTG
This sequence comes from Paraplagusia blochii, assembly GCA_016785265.1. NCBI lineage: Eukaryota > Metazoa > Chordata > Actinopteri > Pleuronectiformes > Cynoglossidae > Paraplagusia > Paraplagusia blochii. Next base: position 138,714 of record JAFBJS010028008.1, read on the forward strand.
CCACAGTGGGTCAACTAATTCTCTCTCCCCCTGTCCTCTGTATCTTTAATTCTAACTCCAACTACCTCCATGTCCATCCATCAATCTCCTCTTCGTCTCCTACCTGGTAGCTCCAT